>VDFB02364767.1:0-48898 GCA_007258455.2 Sequoia sempervirens
GACTGAAGATGGAAGTAATTAGACTTACCCAAATAATCCTCTCACCATTAGAGGATTCAGGCAGGAGTTGAGGATCCGCCTCATTTGAGGGGAAAGCTGAGTTAAGAAGAGTGTAAAGAGCATTGACAGCTCCTTTTCCTGCAGTCTCAATTACCGTACAGCTGCCAAGAGTGAGTCCATTAGGCAGCCCCCTTTTATCTACATATTCCCGCAAATTACCCACTATTGTCTCTGTTGGATTCCCAGCAACTCCATCGAATTTTTTGAATCCAGTGACATGAATTATAGTCTCCAGCCGCCCCTCTGATCCCATGTTTTTCTCTTCTCTAATCTTCCGTCCCAATCACCTCACTCCCACATTTCTTAGGATGAAATCATCAGTTCAGTCATTCATAATCGAAAAAAGTCCGGGGTATGGATATGACTTATTAGGTGAGTTAGTATTTCGCGAGTAAGCATTTTATTTTTCTTATGAAGAATACTTATTATTTTTTTATTTCCCTCCTAGTCGAAATGAAATGAAATGAAAGATTTTAATGACGTCAATGAGACTAAATAGTCTATGAGACCGAGACAAACAACTTAATTTGTCTTCATGTTCTTTCTCAAGCCGGATCTCTTACTATTAATTTTGACTAGAAGGTTGGTTGTCTAGTTGAACTTATCCTCCTCAAATAATTGTTGCATATTGTCCACACCCGAACTATTTGCATATTGATTATGAATATCTTCATAAGTTGTGCATTCCATGACGAAGTGTCATTCCGTCTCCACCACCCCCTTATTATAGAATATAGATGTTTTTTCTTCTCAAGTTTCCTTAGGTATCTTCCACCTACCAATCTCACACCTAAGATGGTGTGATCACGTCCTCAATTGTGCAACTAACAGCCTCGCTTTACCTTTAATAGTTGCACCTAAATAGTTTTTCTCATCGTGATCTTTTGTTGGGTTAAACTCTTATATGTAGTAAGTTTTTTTTCCACCAATCTGATTTGACCACATGGCAGTCCTAAATTTTTCCCTCACATAGTTTTTTATTTCACTATTAGTGCTAGGACACTCATGCAATTTGATGTCCCACTTATTTAACCACTTGTTGTTCTGCTTCATCCAAGTTTTCTTTCTTCGATCTAGCGTCCCCTCCATAACCATTTTGGGCCACTGATGGTTATCCATGTTTTCGACCTTCTTTAGATAACTTATCAACCAGGTTATCGCCGATGCTCCCAAAGGAAAAGTCCCCTCTTCAGTTAAAAGAATTTCATATGGGACTATAGCTTTAACTTTGAGATTGCTTGTTATTAGGTGTTTTTGGATTCTTTCTATTTATTAATAATATTATATTTTGTTTAAATGTTATTGTAATATTGTTGAATATGCATATTGACATATACATAAATAGAATTTGGCATTTCTCTCTTTAATCAATGAATTATTTCCCAAGAGTTGATGGCCTACTCTTATACTTTACCATCTCTATCTCTCTCATATTAGTCCTTTTAATTCTAGTTCTTTCTTTGTTTTCATACTCCACACATGCAGAAGTGTAGAACTTCATTTAATATGTACTCGAAAACCCCAACTAGGTGATTGTTAGCTTCGTAAATAAAAATAGACATCATAAATAAAAATAAAAATCATTTATAAAAGCCAAATAAAATTTTAGAGGAATTCAAAAACATAAAATTGGAAGCTCCCAATCAACTGTAAAACACACAAATTTTGTATCTTCAAAAAAATGAAAATTCTTGTTAAGTTTATTAGTCATATGAATATCCTATATACATTAGTAGAATAATGTAAAATTATAAAATAGTAATAAATCTAAAAATCATAAATTTACTAACAAGTTTCTAAATTCATATTAAAAATAAATCTTGTTAAAAATATGTTACAAGTTAAAAAACAATTATATTCTATTTTGAAAAGAAGAAGTTTCTAAATTCACATTAAAAATAACTCAAAATCTTAAATTTATTGTTAAAAATATTTTAAAAACTAGAAAGAATTATATTCTATATTTGAAAAGATATTAAGCTAATTTATATTTTAATAATAAACATTATATATATATATAATATTTTTTATGGTTTAATAATAATTTAAAGTGTCATATATACGGTTATATAAAAATATAGCAAGTCAACTTATATGGTCTAAAATGCAAATAATGACCAAACAGACCATCAAATTTTAGGTGCCAAACATTAGATTTGATTCCATTTTTCAATCTCCTCTAGTTTAATTTCTTCCTATTTGAATTGGTCTCTATCATATACTTAAATTCAATCATGTATTTTATTGCCTTTTTCCTTCTCGTGGGGTATTTTTCTTCCTGACTTTTATTGTCTTTTGTCAACCTATATACTCAATGGATTGAATATTATACTTTCGAGAGTAGCATAAGTCCCTAGATAGACTCGAATTTTTACTTTCGATAATCTAATCAAAAGTGGGTAATATTCTAGAACAATTATTTATTCTCCCTATGGATTTGAGAAGATTTGAAGGCATCTCCTCCTGTTTTAGATCTCAATGCAATATTTTTTGAAAAAATAAGCAATGTAAATAATTATAATATGCATTAAATTTAATTTCATTTATAAGTGTTTTTGTGTAAGTGAAATTGGAATTTTATATTATTTAGGAGCATCATTATAAGGGTGAGATCTAAATCTTATTTTATTTAGAAGTGGTATTATGTAGATAAAATCGTTTAAAAGATTAAAATGATTGTCCAAACTCTTCTTATGAAATAGAGAGATTAGGAGGGTTATAGAAAGGCTTTATATTTTGTATAGTAGGAAATAGAAACATGGAAGTGTTTCATTATAAAGTGTTGAGATATTAATGGCATATCAACATTAAATAGTTGAGTGATATGAAGAATAGAAAAGATGGAGGAAGTTATGATTTTAATCAACACATAGAAAATCACTTGTGAAAAGAAAACTAGGATATCTTAAAATGTCTTCCTAGTCATGCTCATTTTTGTACTTTTATACAAATGTAGAAAAACTTAAATAGGGTTCTCTTTATAATTGAGTGGTCTCATGGATACTTTGTGGTCTTATGTGTCTAGTTAAAATCATTTCTTTAATTTCATATATAAATGTTTTTTCCTTGATAATGTTTTATTGGCATATTGAGGTCAATAGGACATATATGGTGAACTTTCTTGATAATAATAGTGCAATGGTTGTCATTGACTCAACGTTGAAGCTTTATTTTTAAACATTATTCTATTAATTTTTTTAAAATTGTTGATAATCATAGTGCTTGCATTGATTTTTTGATAAATTTTGTTCATCTTTATTCTCTCAGTGTATATTGATGTTGCTTGCACTTGATCCTTTACCTATTGATCATATGTAATGCAAATGTCATGTTTTAATATTCATGTATCCTTGTGTCAAATGAGATAAGCTCAAATAGTAAATCATTGGGGCTATTATAATGGATACTCTTGCTCAAATTCCCAAGAGACATGTTACATGTTTTAAAATGTACAAATATTTAATGTTGAATTGGACAAACTATCGCATCCATTTATGGGTGTGTTACACCCCCAACAAACAAGGTCAAGGATATATCTTGTGTGTGAATTTGAGAAAAGAGATACCCCTCAATTGTGATATCTAAGTTGAAAATCACTTTACAAGGGGATATATTAAAGTTATAAAAAAAATAGTGTTTTCTCACAATTTAGACAACAAAGTGCATTTGTGCTTGATCTTTAGTGTTACATAACCAATCATATGAAAAACCAATTTATATTTACTTCTTCATAAGTACGGTATATATGTTAAAGGAGTGCAACTTACAAACTATATTAGTCTTTTAATATCTTGATATCTTGTGTACTTTAATATCAATGAAAGTTATGCCTAGATTCTAAAAATTTACAAATATCTACATGTAAATCTTTAAAAAATAGGTTGTGGACTCTAAATATTAACTCTATTTTTCCTGTTTTAAGTGTGCCCCATCCTTTTCCTTAGTGCATGATTTTAAAGCTTATATATATTGTCCCTGTAAGATGGTGAATGAGAGACAACACACACAAACAAATAACACAATTTGAAACATGACTACAAAAAAGACAAAGGTTTAGCTGAAAAACTAAAACAATACAAAATTCATATGGGTACAACAATGTTCCTAAATTGCTTGGGACATCTCTCTTACATTCTCCACCATTGGTCATATGCCTTCACATACACTCTTAAGAAATAGTTATTATGCATTTGATTGCTCTTGATCTTCTTCGTTATGCTAATCAAATGAATTCATGTTGGAAGGATTGATAATTTGATACCACTCTTGTGAACTTAAACCAAAAAATGTTAACTATAGCTAGTACACAAGTATGAACCAAAATATAGAACTAGAATATAACATTGAAATTTTTTTCTTTATGAGAGTACTTGTAAAAACAACAAAAATTAAGTTTGTTCTAGTGTCATCAATACATAGAACAACCCAAGCTCTTCAATAAACCTTTAAATTTATAATTTTAATATGACAATTAAATTGATTACAAAGGTTGTAAATTTAGTTTGTGGAACACTCATTGTTAATCTATTTAAATTATAAAACTTTAATATAAATGATTTTATTGTAGTGCACTACACAATCTTACATCAACTTCGATTAAAAAAATATCACTCTTAAATTTTGAGATTAATAGATTGATACATTTCAAAAGAAGCCTTTGAAAATAAAAATCACTTACTTAAATTTTAATTCACCTTTCTAACACTACTATATGACTTTCATTTAAGAAAAATAGCCTTCTATAAAATGGCCATCCACTATATCCAATTTAAAGACCTAAGAAAAGTAAATATTTTTTGAAGTTAATTATAGGTGAAATGAAGAAAAATGGGGTTATGTGATGCACCTATATTTTTTCTATTTCATTAGGAAAAAGAGATCCACAAAGGTAAGATTGACTTTCAACCCTTAGGTGAGTCAACCATAATAGAGATCTTGTTGTTTTCCTTATGACAAGATGGGGTAAAATCTACCTAAACAACACTTTGGGGAGAAAAACTAAAAATAGTAAATGAACTCAATTATGTAATGTGAAACTTGAATCATCAATTTAAAGCATTAAACTATCAGAAACAACAAACTTCCAAAAAATCTGAGAAGGATAAGACATTGTGCACCTATCACCAAAAGTTGTTGTTGAGTGCCCTGTTGGGACAAATTTTCCCTAGGGCGAATGGGTCTTGCTAGCCTTTTTTGAAACTTCAAAATTTGAATATGTAGCCTCTTATTTGCACTTCCTACATGTACCTTTCAATCTTCCCTTCTGAATCTAAACCTACAGCAAAACTAAAAATTTTGGTTTGTTTGTATAGGGGTTTGCCTCGGTCAAACCCCAAGTTTGGTAATTAAACCTTGATGAAAAATACAAATCCGAAACATGAATATGTGTGTGATCCCTAATCTTAAGTGTCCCTAAGATTGTTAAGAGCTAAAATGCAAAGAAACCTTATTCAAGTGTGTTAGAATAAGATCCCTAAATGAACATGAATTATGAACAAGAAACCTAGCTAGGGAGAAATCAAACACCCTAATAGATCCAAAATCTAATTATACCTTGCTTTAGGTAGCTATTAGAATGAAGATGGAAGATGGGATCACTAGGAAACAATTCGTTAGATCAAGGGAAATGGCTAGTTGCATGTCCCAAAACCTAGAATCCATCGTGATCCTCCATAGGCATCAATCTTCAATCATGAACAATTCTTGATCAATCTTCACAAAATGAGCTTGAAGACTTGCAAAAAAAAGTAAAATGTTGCTCCAAGACTTCAATTTTTCTTTCTTGAATGTTCTCCTTGCTTGATTTCAAACATTCTTCTTGCTCTTCACAAAAATCTCTCTTCAACCTAGTTTGAAATGATAAAAAGACTAGGCTTTGTAGGCTTCCTTTCTAATTTCCCGATTATTAAATCCCAATAGCCAACATTTAAAACTTGAATCTAGGACTTTCAAATTCCACCAAAAACATGTTTAAATTTTGAATTTGGATCTTAAAGGGGACCAACAAATGGGTCTTGTCCTAAAAACCAAGATCAATGTGTTTTGGGGACTTAAATTAATTAAATGCATTTATTCAATGCATATTGCAATGTCGAAAAATGATAAAAATATAAAGGGGTTTAGGGACCTATTTCTGAAGCGTAAAAATGCATAAAATTGAGGTCACTAAAATAGGTCCAAATTAAGTGTGAAATTTTATTATCACATAGAATGAGTACAATTTTCTACACTACATTCAGCCCCCACTTTAGCGGCCATATGACACTATGTGCATATGCAAGCTAAAGGACTTGGAAAGTGAATTTATGTTATAAATAGGATACTCATATGGATATTTTGCAATCAGGGAGAATGAATCCCCCAATGTAGTCATATGTACAACCATACTATTAGGACCCGCATCCTACAAAATTGATTTATTTGTCATTCAAAATCATCTTATCAAACTTCTACAGAGAATCAAATTTGAGGGTAGATGTATGCCCCCTGATTCTTCTTGCTTTATGGATGTGGAATCAGGGTAGTAATCTAATCACACTAAATTTCTCAATTGATGATGTGAATGTTTACAATAGGTTATTAAGCCTACAACACCACATTGATAAACATTGAATAAGATCAGGGACGGAACCATGAATCCAATGCAACAAACGACATTGAAAATGAAGTTCTCTAGCCCCCATTATGTTGGTTTGAATGAAATGTACTTAGAATAAAATATGCTTTCTTTAATAAATTTGATTATATATGAATGAAAATAAAATATGCTTTCTTTAATAAATTTGATTACATATGAATGAAAATTGACAATTCTAACTATCATTTTGAAATTTACCTTTTGAGGAATTACCTTGTTGCAGAGTGATTGAAGATGTCAAGCCGATGACCATACCAACCCCCTAGAATCATTGTTTTGCAAGACGAGGTGGCACATGGCGAGCTCTGTCATACAATTAGTCCATTGTACTATGCTTTATGTTTACATTTTTTTCTTTACAGTATTTTTTTATGTACTTTAGGAGGTTTTGGGACCTCATCCAAAAATGTCGCAAAGCGTCCCAAAATGGCCAAAGTGTCCAAGACCCCCCCGTCCAATTTTGGCCCAAGTGTCTTAGAGCAACTTTGTTTTACTTTTAATCGATTGATGAATATTTTAGGCATGTTATTGATAATTTTTTCATCTTTTCTAGGTTCCACCCTGTGCTCATCAACGTCTATAAGGTAGATTATTTACACTTCTTTGGGAGCAGGTTACCCAATTTAGCACATAGAAGGTGGACATTTTATGTGAGACTAGACTATTTTGGATCTACATCATGCCACCTATGAGATATCATGATGTGATGCTTATGGCACTAGTAGAGAGATGGAATGCAGATACATACACATTCCATCTACCTTGAGGGGAGATGGCAGTGACACTTGAGGATGTACACCACATTTTGAGATTACCCATTCAAGGTGACACCATCCATATTCAGGAGGATTGCACACACAAGCAGATGTGGCGGGATATTGAGTATTGTTTAGGGAACCTCATGTCACCAATAGACATCAAGGATTGCTTTGAGCTTCAATGGATTTTCTACACGCGCTCACCATTACTGCAACGGATCATGATTATTGCTATGGATTTCACTCTTGTTCTTGATGGGTGAGGCGCACACCTAATGGAGGCCTCGTGCATACTATTTGCAAGATGGAGCGACATTGAACCGTCTATGCCTATGGAGGACATTTTGCAGCACAGAGGACTACACTTAAAATTCTCACCATCGGCTATTATTGGCCAACTCTTCATAAGGATTCAGTGAAATATACAAGGAGTTGTGATAGATGTCAAAGGATGGGCATGCCAACTAAGTCAGATGAGATGCCTTTCCAATTGGAACTAGCACCATTTGATAAATGGGGGCTAGATTTCATTAGTCCAATCTCACCAGCATCTAATAACAAGGAGTATATCCTAGTTTGCACATATTATTTGACCAAATGGGTTGAAGTCAAAGCATTGCAATTTGCTAGTTATGGTAATGTAGCCAAATTCCTATATGAAGACATATTCAGAAGGTATAGAGTGCCAACAAAAATTGTGGCAGATCAAGGTCCACAGTTCACATCAGAATTGATTACCAAATTGGTTTAGGAGTATGAAATAAGGCATAAGAAGTCAACACCCTATCACCCCTAAGCCAATGGGTAGGTGGAAGTAATAAATAGAGAGATAGAAAAAATCCTAACCAAACAATGCAAATTCGCAAAAAAGATTGGGAAGCCAGGTTACTTGAGGTAGTATGGGCCTATAGGACAACATGCTTTACACCCTATGAGTTGGTGTGTGGTAAAACAACATTTCTACAATAGAATTTGAATATAAGACACTCAAGACAACAATTGAACTAGATATGGATTTGACATCAAGACAAAGAGTAAGACTACACAACCTGAATGGATTGGATGAGATTAGAATGGAGATCATGCATCACACAAAGATTATTTAAAAACAAAGAGTAAAATGGCATGTTCAGTATATAAATACAAAACAATTTATTGTAGGTGACTGGGATTTATTATATGACTCAAGGTATAAAGATTATAAGGGGAAGCTATAAACAAGGTGGTTAGGACCATATGAAATAGAGCAAGTTTTTCCAAATGGAGCAGTTAAGTTGCAGACTATAGATGTTTTTAGGTTCTCACTATTGGTCAATGGTCATAGACTAAAAATTTACAATAAACTAGCACACAAAGATGATTTTATCATCAAGCTCTAATGTAGCAATATGGACAACACAATGCTTCAGATAAAGACATTGAACAAGCTAGTGATCATGACAATGACAATAATCTTGATGAAAAAATCTTGAAAGACAACAAGGATACAAAAGTACACAATACATATTCTACACATGCTTGACCAACCAACAATGACATCCTCTAATAGATATGGAAAATAAGACATCACGGTAGATTCGTTACAACATAGTTCATGGTCATATACTCTTCATGTTTGGTTAAAATGTGTGGTGAGGAGGATGATAGAAGTGATAGGTTACGAGATAGTGGAAGGTAAGAGTTAACTTGGTTGAAGGGATGAGGTATCCTAAAAATGAGCATGAAAGAAACTATGTGAGAGACAATTTCCCACTATGATCTACCATTATAAAAATTAGCATGTGTCCATAACATCTTGTACAAGGCAAGTGGGTAGAGCTAGTGGTCATATGGAAACCAATGGATATGACAAGGGAATATTGGAATCATGGGCACATAATACTAGTGAATACTAGGAAAGTTGATAACAATAGCCATTTGAGGATAAAGAATGTTCTTTGACTTATTTACTGACTAGCTATAAGTAGTAAATAATCAATTATAACCTAAAATATTAATATTTTTTGTGAGGCTATAATATGAGAATTGACACCAAAGAGAATATGCATTACACATAGAGAAAATAATTTTAAGGTTCTATGGGCATGCTACAACAAAATACCTTCCAATCTAGAAATATACTTCTTATGAGAGCAATTTCATAATCATTCAAAAGCTATCAAACTATATAATATAAAATTGAGATGGAAAATAAGAAATAATTTCAACTCCAAGATTTAAATTTTTTAATTGCACAAATTAGTCTCATTTGTTCTCCACTTCGTGTTCCTCCAATGTTTGTGTTTCTTGTCATTTTTTTAAATTTGTACATGTAAAATTACCAAAACTAGCTCACATTATTTTACAACACCATTAATGAATAAATGTTACCTAAGTGAAAGTTGTTTGATGACGTGAATAGTGAGGTGTGGAGCTCGAAGGTCCACCAACAAACTATTTGACATCCAAAGCGTGTTATAAGATAATCATTCAAATAACATTCAATTGTTCACATGCAATGATTATTTCTTTAATACTAGTTGCATACATGTGGACTCAACGTAGAAAAGATATAAGGGTCTACAAGAATGGTGCACATATCATGAACACTCTAACCTTGAATTTTCATCATATTGATTCTACTAATTTAGTTATTCTTAAATTTCAAAATAGAATTTAATAAACAAAATTAAATGAACTTGTTGAATTTTACCTGAGTATCAATGCCAAATGTTTCATTCAACAGTGTATTTGTCATAACCATCTACTATGTCATTGATGTAGGTTGTGTACCTACATCCCAAGCACTTTGATAATCATACGTGCAAACAACACTGCAAGAGTGAAAATGGTGGGGTGCAACTCTAGGCCTAGAAGTCTCGTCCACATTAGGCTCTACTAGAGGCCTCACACACTATACAATGCTCTGAGTGAACGAGCTAATCAACTCCATCGTGTCCACCTCGACACTTTCCTTCATAACGGGAGGGACAATGCCATGCTACACCTTGGGTTTGGCCAAAGGTCTTGGTGCCAACTGTTGATTGTGTCATGCACTCGGTCTATCATGTGTGGAGCCCCCACCTCTACCCTAAAATTCTAAAATATAAAAATAATTTGGCACCTTATTGAGGACAAACTCACAATAGAGTTTCCTCAAAAAATATTGCGGTACCTCATGGTTATTGCATGTAGGTTGGTCAAAAACCATCCACCACCACTCCCAAAACTTTTTTTTTGTTAATTCATGGTGGCACCAATAGATGGGGAACCTCCTGCATGCATGTGATAAAGGTGTGTTGGTTCTCTAGTCTGTAAATAAGGCACACGAGTTGGCTTTGCTAATTTTTCTTTTTTCACATCTGCATATGAAAGACCACTAGAATAAAATTGTTTTAATTCATCCCTCTTATTTGACCAAAAATTGTTTTTCTCTCTCATTTCTCCTACATGTGATGCAATTGACTTATGTGATTCGACAATCCCTTTCCTATAAGGGTGGGTTTCAGCATGCTCAAATAATCTTCCAATCAATTGTTCAATCCCTCTTTTTTTGTTTTCAATTTGATTTAAGATATTTTCTTGGGTTCCTTGTGGATGCCTACGAATTGATAGAGGGGTTTGAGGTTGTTCTTGTTTGGGAGGCTCTTCGTGAGGGGGTGATTGTGAATTGTCAATGTTTTGAGGTGGAGATTGATTCCTTGAAAATTAAAACAATTTTTTTTTAAAAACCTATTTCAATCTACATTCTAATTCTAATTCAAAATAAAAACAATAGAAATACATACCCCTTCGATCTCTTTGACTTCTTTGACATCTTGGCAGCAACCTCACGAAGAATTGCAAGAATTGGTAAGGACAAGGAAGGATTAGTGAGATAAAAATTGTGAGTTGAATTTATAGAATTTGAACAGAAAAGAGTAATTTACCATCATGGGAGGAGATATTATTCATAGAGAGCCTTATGGACACCAACAAATACTAGAAGATAGGCTAGTCTTGCCTATTTTCACAAATGCGAGATGGTTGGACTATTTTCTAAGGTTAACAGAGTACAATGAAGCCATGACAAAATAACTTGCATAGACATTAGAGCATGATGTAGCCATTGTTCAAGGGCTAAGAGTAGATGCTTCTAAGGCTACAATTGTAGAGGTATCCAGTTTTCTAAGAGAGGGAGTTGAATTTCCTATCAGGGAAAATGCAATAGCTGCTAGGGAAGAATTCAGAGAGCCTAAAGAGAATTTTGAGTCATCATCCCTAGGTACCAGAATATTATCACTATCATAGGTATGGGCTTCTTGTGCCTCTTATATTGTCAAATATATTACATGTGATGGTAGACAATTTCTTCTTTATACTGTGCATTTCAAACTTTTGAATCACCTTTGTCATGATGTAAGGGTTAATGTGTCAAATTTTCTTTATAGCTTATTGAATAGAATGGGGTTTGAATACAAAAGGAAAAGGAACACTACAATCATGTCACACTATTGTTTGGTTACCCTATTTTTGAAAAGAAGTTTAAGGGTTCAATAGCCGCATGTCTCCTAGGAAAGCTTTTTGATTTGTAACCATATTAGCAATATACTTGAAGAAGCAACTATTCCAGAGAATTTGGAGTCACCTATTGCATCATTGAGGGAAATGCCCTCTAGTTCACATGTTGCTTCACCTACCCACATCAAGGGAGAACTAGAGGAGCAGAGTCTGCAAAGTTCACCATCTGCAACCTCTGAGTAGCCTGCAGCAAGGAATGCCCAGGAAACCCCAACTTCTTCTAAGATACCAAAAACAAGAAAAAGGAAAGGTGGACCTTCCCCTTCTCCCAAGAAAATGAAAAAAAAGAAGGCCAACCAACCAAAGCATTCACACTGCCTAAAAAGGGTGGGTGTCATGAGGGGTAGTGTCAAGAAACCAAAGAAAATATTACAGTGACAGTAGATGATTCAAACTTGCAAGACAATGTTTTTGAGGATGTACATACACCTGTAAAGAGGAAATGGTATGTTTCAACCACCTCCAAATATAACTCAGAGGACATTTTTGTTGGTAAGAAAACCAAAAGAAGAATCCCACAAAGCCCTAATAGTGAGGGTTGTGCATATACTAGGGTTGGTGATGATCAAACTTTTAAAGAAGATAATAATTTGTTCCTAGAAGAAAGAAATGTAAAGAACGAATTACATGAAGCATTTGAGAGAATTAAATGGTTAGAAGAGATGGTGAAAACATATGTGCAAAGAGACAAGGAAAGGGTTTTGAAGATCAAAAAATTGGAGAAACTTCATAGGTATGGAAATGGTTCTAAATTGGACATGCTTGCACAACTTTCCATAGTAAAGGTAGGGAACACATAAATCACAGTTGCAGCCTAAGGACCCCCTATTACAAAGACTCCAACTTATCATACCACCATTTCTCTAGGTTACTCGTTGTGGAGGGAAACTCAAGAATTCTCCCAATAGAAAGAGAAATGGGAGGAGGAGAAGGAAAGAATGGTTTCAGAGCATGCTAGAGTATTGGAGAACAAAGAAACTGAATTGAAAAAGATAGCACTGAAGGTTGAGGAGATAACAAATAAGGCTGCTCAAATTGTTAAGCGTAGACCTCTTGCTAGAGTACACACTTTGTTTTTGCAAGAAAAGTTTCCAAGCTTTCAATTTAGTCAGTTGATTAGTAATTTTTCAGTTGCAATGAGTAGAAAGTTTGACTTTCTAAATATTTTTGTTGATGCCACACCAGAAGTACAAGATCAATTGTGTGAATTTTATTTATGTTGTGCCTGATGATGTAGAGTGGAACCCATTATTGTTTGTGGGTGATTTACAAATTAGGGCACTAGCTTCATACTTTAGAAATGAAATACATAGGGGTGAGATTATGCAGGACTACTTAGAGACAGAGAAATCAATTGACCTTCATATCAGAAAGGAATCTAAGAACCCCCATAAGATAATAGATGAATGGATAGATCTTCTAAATTACAAAGGTGCAGGCAGAAAAATTATGCAACTGAGACTAAATGATTATGATAGAATATAGAGGCTAACAGTAGGACTTCTTCACCATTCTTATTGGCTTATACAAGAAAGGTGGGACAATTTAACCCTTGATTTGTAAAAGAACAAGCCCCACTTTATATATAACTTTATGGCTATGCTTGAAAGAACCTAAAGATATATGGACATTGCAAAAGATGAGCACTTGAATGGGTACTTTTGAATTTCTCTCCATCAATGCTTCTCTACCTGGTACCACATTGGCTAGGGGAAAAGAATGAAGAACATGAAGAAGCTGAGGATCTCATATGAAAAAGACTTTCATGCTACAGAGGTTTTTATTCGAGACAACAAAAAGGAGTGGATGTCATGTCACAGACCTCAAGGAGATGACCTTACAGTACAACCTCTAGTATTTAAACCGCTTTGCTTGAGGACAAGCAGATGATCAGTTGGGGGGAATGATGAGTCCTATTATTAGTTAGTTTTCTTTTATTTCAGTGCATGCTTTATGTTGGTTGTTTTAAAGAACCAAGAAAATCTCACTGAGCATCTATGAATTTGCCAGATTCAATTCTTGAATACTCAAAAGGTGATTGACCAACGAATGAGAGGAAGCTATAATGCTTCCCTCCTGCACTTTGGGCTCTACAAAACCTAGGAGGGTGATCCCACAATGTGCATCCTACAATTTTCTAAACAATTATATCACACATTGTACACTAAGCAGATATATTCTCATTGAAATGCTAAATAGATGAAATCCTTCAAGAAACTGAAAATTCTTTTAAAAGGATTATACACCTAAAGCTAAGAATACAACACAACACCAAACTCAAACAAAATAACTCGATTGAATTTTGTTCTCAAATTGAAGCATCAGAACCATAGGAAATGCACCTAACACTTGTTAGACCAGTGTCTTTTATTAGGGCAAGGAGTCAAATCAGAATAAATTGAACTATAAGGTAAGTTTAATTTCAAACATCCATGATCCCTGTGTAATTGCATTACAACACACATATCAAATGCTCAGATTCTATGACTACTTATTAGATCCACTAAACATTCATATGAATTCATGTTTTAATCAAGGTATTTTAATTGATTCATTAAACCAGAGCCAAAATTAAAACATATTTCACTGCAAAGCACAATGAAAACTAATGAAATATCATTGATCGGGTTTTCATTAATAACTCATATGAAATATTACAGATGGAGAGACAATAGACTCAAAGGCTTGCATTGTTCATTCAGACATGATTGAAAACCATACAATTGACAAAACTGATTTGCTTGAGTCTTGAAGCCTAACATACAGACTCAAAATGTATTTTCTCTGTGTTACACATTTGCATTTTTTGATCCAAAATTCAAAAAGAGACCCGCACAAATGGCCCTGAATTCCCTTTTATAAGAAACAAGGGAGAAAAACAAGCTTCAGGCTGAAAGTACACTTGTCACATTTTCATTTGACAACTAATACCGGTCATTCCATGAGGAATGGTTACAACAAACTAAGAGAATATTCCTCATAGAGACCAAGGTTGCCTTTCGGTCGGTGGAGATTCTCGCGCCTTCCAAAAGGTAGTTTGTTGAAGAGAGTGGTCTTCAAATTGTTGCAACATCATTATTCCTTTTCACCAAAAGACCAAAAATCATACAAAAAGGAAAAAACCATGCGGATCAATATCCAAGTCAGCATTCAGCACTAGTCCAAGTCACCAATTGTCAACTTTATCTACCACATTTTGAATTAGGAGAAACATAGCTCTTATACATTAAAACTTCTGAGGCAAGACCTGTACTATACTTGACCATGTATATATGTTCTCCATCCCTGTATCTACAACTCCAATTTTTTAATAAATGTCTTCTTCCACAATTCATATTCTGTATCAGAAGGCCAATTAAATCCCAAGAGTTCATCCATCTTCTTTCTATAAGGAACATATTTTTCCATTACTAAGTTGGCTTCCTTATCAAAGTCTTCCAGGAAGCTGATGGTGAAAGAAAAATTCTCAGGAGTATTCTTTAGTAAATCAATATCAACACTCTCACATACGAGGGATGATTGGGTAGCAATAGTCGTATCCAACTGATCTTTCCATGCCTGTAGAGATTTTACCTCATCATATGTATGTTGAATATCTGGTAACAATACCAATTCTGCCTCATCAAATTTTGACTTTAATTCTCTTATTTTTACCTCCAAAGGAGTAGCATACCCTTGAAACCTTTGTTCCTTAATTTCATTAACAACTTTGTATTTTGGGCCAATATTTGGAAATTTATCCTTCTGATGTGCAGACCCAAATGCTATGAGCTTCAAATTTTCCACCCTGGGGATCCATCTGTCCATGATTGGAGTAGCCAAATCCTTGTCTTTTTGAGACAACTTTATTGCTTGCAACATTAAAGAATAATTTGAATGAATATTGTTCAACTTACCTTGAATCTTCTTATTCAAATGTTCCAAAACTGTATAAACAATCTTCAAATTATTCTCATACATTATGTCTTGAACCTGTGCCAACAATACAAAAACAATTGTTCCTTTGTAGGCTCATTTGATGGAGCTACACCTGATGTGCTTGGCTCCTCAACTACAATTGGTTCCTTACCCAAATTTAATGGAATTATTGCTAAGGATTGCTCTGGTGGAGGAGACTAAGGATGTGTCATTGGGGACGTAGGTGCAACATAACTTGAAGATGAGGGGCCCTGGATCTTCAATGTTTCTGATTGCTGCTTGAATAATGCCAACTCTATTTCCAACTCAACCACCTTTTGGCTCTTATTGTACTCATCAATAATATCATTGTATTTGCCTTTGTATAAGTCTCTCTCTACAATGACATTCTCCATTGTTTCCTTAGTGAATTTAGCAACATTGATTGTCATCTCTATTGCTTCTAATGTTAGAGTGTCAGCAACTCTTTTAATAATTAGTTTCCCCTTGAAGTCAGTTGGCTCTGCAACTTTTGGCATCCTAGACCCCAAAAATAGTGACCAAAGGGCCAAGGCATCCCACTCCTCATTGAAGGTTGACCCTTGTAATGCCAATTTGGCTTCTTCCTCTATTTGAAATAGGGGCTTTTTAGACCTCCTTATTGTATCCAATACAACTGCATCTACAATATCCCACTCTGGCAGCAATAACACTCCACATTTGTGCACCAATGCTCTGCCTTCCTCAGGTGTGATGTTCTGGAATTCATTCCTCATCATCTTCCTCACATTTTCTTGGACTACTTCCTCAGGAAGTTTTGGGTTCAAGCTCCTCTCCTTAGCAATGTTTTTTGCATATTCACGATCCTTAGCTCTCCAAAAAAAATCCCTAAATGCTTTGGTTTGTATAAAAGAATTATCCTCTAAAAATGTCCCGCAAGCCTCTTGCCTTAGATCATTAGCATTGCTTAGGCCACTGATGTCTGCTTTTCCTAGTCTGAGGCTGCTCTCTCCTGTGATTGATGCAACCTCCCTTAGGGGAGAAGGAATTCCCTATTGCATCTCTTCTAGCGTAACAATAATGTCATCTTCTTTTGATTCAATGTAATCAACTACCCCACCAACCTCAATCCTCTGCCTCTTGGGTGGTGGCTGCTCAGATGGAGATGGACCTCTAGGAGATGAATCAATATCAATTATAATAGAGGGAACTTGTCTAGGAGGAGATGGTGTTGACCTCAGAGGAGAAGATGCTCTTGATCCCTCTGATGCAGTAGGGGTTGGAAGTGTTTTCTACTTCTTTATTACCTCCTTCTTCGTGGAGTACACTCTAACTTTTTGTGGTGGCAGATAAGAGGGTCTCTCCTCCTTTGTTCTTACTGGCTCTTCTTCAACATCCATTGCCTTCCCCTTATCAATTATTATGTGTTCCTCCCTCAATACACCTACTATGTCCTCAAAGTGGTCAAGAACATACATGACCCTATTTAATTCACCTTTGATATTAGGTAGAGGGTCATAATTGGGATATGACCTTGTAACTTTATCCACCATTTTGTTGAAGGCGAGATACTTTGCCTTCCTCTCATGCTGGACTTGAAAATAAAAAATGTTCCTAATCACATCTTCAGGATAATAAAAATTATGGATGAAGAATCCACTTCTATTCTTTGCTTTTAGAGCAACAATGAAACCTTCTGGGTTATGAATTCTTGGGCACATAGTTTTCAACCTATAAGGCACAAGAACTTGCTCCAAACATTTCCCTCCTCCCTTAGCCATCACATAATCAGAAAATACAATCCACTCAAGAAAGAATGAGCCTTTCTTTTGTTGCTCAGGTAGGTGTACATTTGTGCCATCCCTAATTGCATCACGACTTCAATAAATCCAATCCTCAATGGCACATCTCTAGGTAATGCATTTTGGTTCACATTTGTGCCATATAATCTGAATATTGTTGTACTGGGGTATGGCATTATGTCCCCCCAATTGTGAGTCAATTTCAAATTAGGCCTCCTTTCCAAGGGCCTCAAAAAATCATGTATCTCTTTAGGAATTCTTGGTGGATCATAAACCAGAAACATTCTCAATTTGGAGGCAAAGACATTGTGGAAAACAACATAATAAAACTTCATATCATCCTTGTCCAAAATTTGAGTCCAACACTGGATAGGAAACTCAATATCCTCCTCTACTTTCTTCAGTGTCATGTCTTCACCAAAATGTTTCTCTCCTTTGAATAGGAACATGTGCACCAAGAGAGAGTACCACTAGAAACTCACCCAATTCTTTCCTGCCTTCAGTGCAAACAAACCCTAATGAATGTTTTATGCCAAATATGTGGCATAATCATATACTATATTATAGGTTGGGTGTTGCAAGTGTGCTGCCATATACATGAAACCTGTTGGCATGGTGGATGGCAGATAAAAACCAAGAATTTGGCACAAGGAGTAAATTGTCTTCTTAAAGTAATTTGCAAAGTATTTCATGGGAAAGGGCTCCATCTCATCCTTACCAATTTTCACTTGCTTCCTTGATTTCCCAACCCTTGTACTTGTAGTATGCATGGGCAACATAGTTAACCTAAACAGAGCCTTTGTGTTCTCATATTCTTTTCTGAAGGCTTTGAGGTCAATGGGAATCATATCCTGACTCCATTCATGCAATTTGAATATTTTTTCAATTTCATCTATGATTATCAATCTTAACCATTTCAACACCATCATATTCCCTGACTACTCTTGAAACAAGGTCATACCTCGCAGCTATATCCTTCAACAAATATACATCCATGTATACATTGGGCACTACTAACTTCCCCAAATCCAATCTCTAATTGTTGCAGGCAGGAACTCCACAATTTCTGTTCCCAAACCAGTTTTGAAACATTTGCCACCCTATGTATGGCACATCGACATCCTTGATGTTGCATTGTTTGTTGAGTAACCCCTCTTTAATCTTAGGGCCATAAAATAAAGCTTTTCCCTCAGCCTTTTTGTTGGTTAAGGGTTTCAATTGGTCAATGATATCTTGGGAAATAGGTATCGACGCAGTTTCAGAACCAGAAACTTGAGCCATGGGAGCCATTGGTAATAGGTAGGTCTTAATTAATCTAGGGTTTGACACCAGGGAGGTTCAAAACCTAGTCTTTTTCTTCTAAAACCTAGGGCATGGCTCGAAAGTAGAAATTTTAACAAGTTTGATAGAATTTCAAACTCTTACAAGAAATTCAAACCACTATAAAGCAATTCAATGGTATGCATAATCAATTCATAGAGAGATATAGTGAATATCTACCTTAATCCAAGGAAAATTAAAGAAAACACAGAGAATGACATTTGTTTTCACTTACGGATTTTACGCTTGAAGAAAACCCTAATTCTGATCACCTTGAATTCTGAAACTCTCAATTTGATCTTCTAGATGCTTTAAAAATTGTTTGCGATCTTCAATTATGTGAAAACAAATCTTTTATGTGCCTTGGGATCGGATTTGGGTAGCTTTGCATGTCATTTCCACCATTACTACTCGCTCGTGCGAAGTGGAACGACTCTCATAGCCACATCTTCAATTTTGAATGTTGACCGTTGATCGCCTTGTGAGATGGCACATTGGATGACTCAGATTGAGTCAACAAAGTTTGAATTCCTGTCACCCTCATTCACCAATCTTGTGCCAATAATATCTTGCCACCTGGAATGCTGACTCATTCATTCTGCAGGCTCCACCTTCTTTCCAAGCAATGGGAGAATCCACGTGTCAATTGCCCACTAGCCCCGTTGCTTTTCATAAAATATTATTTTATTCCTGCGGTGCTGGCGGGGAATGGTCAAGATTAAGTCTCAAAAATGCATCTTGGTCATTGGTTCAAATCATATGGTGTCGAATATGTAAGTGGAGACCGAGCCCCATGCCTTTAATCTGTCCACGCGGCACCAGCCCACTAACCCCGCTGCTTTTTGGAAAACAATATTTTATTCATGCGGGGTTGGCAGGGAACGGCTAAGATTAAATCTTCAGATCCAACCATCAGTAAATCTGCACATGCGAAAAAGTTAGTTTTTAAAAAAGGGGACTCGACTAGGTCGATGGGACCAAGACCCTTGCGATTAAAGACTTTAACTCTTAAGTCATTTTAATGGGAAGTATTTCACCAGACTTAAGAAATATTATTGCAATGATATAAAATTTGATGACCAACGAACCTACACCAAGTAGCTGGTGACAATATGTTTCTAATGACTTAAGTCGTGACTCAAATGACTTCCAATCGGGTATAGCAAGTCAATGAAGGAAAAGAACGCCTAGGGTAAAAGAACATGAAATTTGAAATGAGTGCTTTTGAACCAAAACTCTAAACCCAACCCTAAGGCACAGATGCAATGGCTAATGACAAGACAAGGAACCAGCACAAAATTTTCAAAATTTAGAGGCTCCACCACTTTAGACATCTCTAGACACTTATTTCCTATATATCCTTGAACTTTACTATCTTTTATAATCATTTTGCAAACTTGGACCTGGTTTAAAGTCTATGGAAATATGATGACGATATGATAGTTATTGCATGATTAATATGTGGATATGTATGAAATGTAATGAATATTTGTGTTTAAATTATGGTTATTAATATTGTGTAGATCATGTGTGAATTAACTCTTTGCAGCTAAGCTAGCAGACTATGGCCCACAACAACTAGAAGACATAGCCTGCAGCCAAAGGGAGTTTCAACAAGCGATGCAAGGGAAGTTAGAAGAATGCAACACATGCATAAATGGAGGTGTCTACTTGTTAGGATTGTTGTGAATCATCACCTCATTTAATAAAACCATTGAAGGAGAAGAATTTTTCAATAATTGGGAATCTATTGTGACTGTTTCTACAATCCATATTTTAGTTTAAAACCGTTATCGCAAGAGTTGTAGTCCTATTTCAATTATTCTTCCTTTTTAGTTGTGCTTTGATTACTTAGAATTTATCACACTCTATTTTGTAGCGAGTGGTGATTTATGCTTAGATTTTTGTTTTGAGTCCTTGTTCTAATAAGACTCCCTTGTACCTATATGAATAGTTTGATTGTTGAGTTAGTTAAGTTGGAATAGAGAATATAGTAGATAGATCTGTTTAGTTAGTTTTCGTTTTTATACAGACAATGTTTTGTTTCTCAATCATGATCTTATGAATAAGATATTCTACGAGAATCTCTTTGGATTGAGATATCTTGAATTATACAATGAGATCTTTTCAGTTACTATTATGTTAATTTAGTTTGAGAAACTAGATTTGAGTTCACTTTGTGGAGACAATCACTTGAGTAAGGGCCACTCAAGGTAACTGTTCCCCACTTTATTTCCTGTACATTTATTTATGATATAGTAGTTAGTTTCATAATTATGCTTGTCTTAATCAAATTCTTCATGTGATGAATGTGAATAAGATCTTGTCTAGTATTCATGCTTTAATTGTTCCATGCATTGTTCTCTAGAGTTAGTCAATTTAGTTGAGTTAGCAAGTATTGGCTAAATGCAAAATTCATTTCTTGACAGTGAATTAGTCACAGTCTTTAGCTGTAAATACCTATAGCAATAGCTTCAACATTACCTCTTTTCACTATTATGCAATTTAGGATTTTCAGTATGTGTAAGCACCTATGCTAGGATGATATAGGTAGTGAAGAGTCTCTAAAAGAACATATGGTGCCAACATTATCAAAAGCTTATGTTAGCCCTGGTTGATCAATTAAATGAAGGTATTTCAAGGGTTTAGTGAACTGTTCAATAGGACCCCCTCTGAATTGTGTGTTTGACACCAAGTTTCCTGAAGATTAGTAGGCCTCTATAGGTCGGACTCACCAATAGGATTCAATGGAGCAAGAGCAAGACTTATCAAAGTCACACCAATCACATGAGAAACCCCCTCAAAAACCATAAGGGGAACATGAATAAAAGATCCAACATCCTAAGAAGACTCATCATCCTAAGAGGAACCATAAACCAAAGAGTCAAAAGCATGAATAGTCAAGTGATCTTCATAGGAATTCCTTCACCACGTCATTGCACCTTTGCACCGAGAGAGTGGACACTCAAAAGCTAGGTGGTTGATGGCAAAACATCGTCTACATCTAAAGGGGGAACCCTTATAGTCAAGAAGTTATGTCCAAGGCATGTCCTATACCATCAAAACAATATCCCAATGAAAAGGCTTCAGGATACCAATGTCCACCAAAAACTGAGCAAATGTAAAGTGACCCATGTAGGAAGTAGTAGAGTCAACCTTCAAGAAATGACCAATAGCATTGTCAATGGCCTCATAGCAATACTCTCCTAGAACTAGAGAGGAAGATTTAGAAGTTGAACCACACAAATCTAACATTAAAAGGTTCAAAGAAGGGTTTGAAGGAGATAGTCTATGGCTTGATCAAGAGAGAGTTCTCTCCCCACATCCATAACCTATCATTGAGCACCAAATCCATATATTTTAAAGAGGCTAAAGATTTAATGAAGAAGCCCCTAGCACAAGGGAAAAGATTGATCTTTCCTTCAATGAGAGGCTTTTATGAAGCTAAGGCCTAGGTGTGTAAATCAAGAAGGGAAGACCAATTTTTTTTGAATTTGCAAACTAAGCCCCTATGTAGATAAAATCTTCATTTTCAAGCACAACCTATCTGCAAACCACCATAGGAGGAGATCATGCATAAGGGAGGGTCTATAATTTATCTCATTGAGGGTGTGCAACACCCCCAAAACCTACAATGGTTACACAACAATGTTGAAAACCAAAACCTGAAGCTAGCCTCAAAAATAACATCATCACCAAAAACAACATAAGCAAGGGTACCTAAGTGTGACAGGACAACACTTACTGAAACACCCAAAAAAATCACTAGAAAAACACCATTATCACAACCTATAGGTAAAGCACCAAGGCCAATATTGATCTAAACAACATCCACAAACCAAGTCATGATGAAATGATCATGTCATTTCATGACAAAAAAACATTCATCATATGCAAAGGAAGACCACCAATGCCTTGAGAAAGAGCACAACACAAAGCTCCCAACCATGAAAGACATTAAAGCAACACCTAAATGCACACCAACAACCAAAACAAAGGGTAATGGGAAAGGATTTTTTGAAACAAAATATAGGGCTCCTGCAACAATCATTGAAGCAAAAGGGAGAGCCATCAAGAATTATGAACCTATTGTTAATAAATAATATTTCGTAAATTTGATTTCTCAAGAGCATTATTACAATAAATCATCTATTATTTCAATATTATTTAAAATGTCATGAATCTTTTATTTATTTCTATATAAATTTAATTGCAATTCATTTCAAATTATGGCTTTTTTATTTTTGAGATTTCTTATGTTATACATGAAGTATTTTGATGTGTAGTATTATGTTCGTGACTTAGTGGTGGAAATGAGGTTTATGTTCGAGAAAGGGGACAATTCTTCAAATGTAACAAATGCATTAATGGAGCTTGAGAGCATAAAAATCTAGACATTGTAATATGGCTTTGAAAATCACAACTCATAGTGGTCAGTTCATTTTTGTTGGTTTCTCTTTTGCTCTTGCAATGTACACAAGAGAGTGTTAGAATTAGGTGTTGTACACCTTGCAAATTCTAGTGTTTGTATTAAATTATTATTTTTGTAAAAATGTATATATATGGAAAAGATTGTCGTACTTGATGAGAATTTCAAGATTCCCTAAATTCCCTAAGTGACACTCTTCCTCGTTTGTCATTTTTTGTATGATGTATACTAGGTACATCTATTTGTTGTGTAAGATGTGCAAGAGCACCAATAATATTATGAAACATGCAAGTGAAACCTATTATACACGAGACTCTAAAAATCAGTTACAAGGTGGACTTGGAAATGTGACCTTGGATTGGTTTATGATGCAAATGAGCATCTTATAAGAGAGTAGGATGGTCCACAATGGAGCAACCCTCTTTGGTAGGTGGAATCTATGAATTTAGGAATCACATACTATTCATGGTAGGTTGCTCATGATGAGAGGGGCACTTTAATTTCAACCATGCACTTAGGCACCCAAATTGAGCTCATTGTATTGGAAACCATTCATAATTTCTAGATTTTGACTTGCCTATATATTGGATGATTAGGATGAAGTCAAGTATGCACTTGTATTTGTGGGGGTTATGCTACTGAATTCTCTACAAGCACAAATTGAAGATTTTGATTGAAGGAACTACTACTCTAATATGATATTGTATCTTGGTTGAAAATAATATTTGAATGCTCCTTTGATGCTTGTTTTTTCTAAAAGGATTTCCCTAAGATATATCTTATGTTACCTTGTTTTGTGTTGCATGTTGGTTATTCTTCCTAAAGTTGTTAGATTTAAATATATTTAATATTCATCCTCTTTTCAAGTTAATTAGCAAGTTTTGTAGTTTTGCTTAGCTTCCTTTGAAACCTAATGGGGGCTCTCAATATCAACCTTTCAACCTTCCTTCTCAATCTTTGATATGCATTTTGAAGCAATAGACATTATACCAGTTTTAACTAAAACACCAAAGATCTCCAAATAGTTCCTATTTTTCATGCCCAACCTATTCAATCTTGTGACATATCATCCATTGGATTTTCCCTAAAATATCAAAGACAATCTCATCCCATTAGAAAGATTAGTAGTAAACACGCTAGTGCCTATTTAAAAAATATTTGTATACATACAAAATCTTGCCTAAAAGTAACATTTTGCTTAGAGTAATGTATTGAGGTGGTTGATTCATACAGCCTTTACCCATTAAAAAATCTTCCTATACAATTCTAAGCATCTTAGTACAAGATGATTAATTTCTAGAATTCTTTCTTGACATACATGACATGCTTCAATATCCCAAAATAATATATTCTACGTAGATTTTATTTATCAAGCTTTCTTAATGATCTATTACACGCTACGTAGATTTTATTTATCAAACTAATCTAATATCAACATTACTGGGAATGTACGAATCTCTAAATGCTGTGTGGAAACAAGTAGGCTTATATCGCCCGTCACCTAATTTCATGCTTATTCCTTCAAGGTGAATTCGTTCATATATAGTATCAAGCATTCCTGTTAAGAAATTTTTAAGTAAAAATGGTAGGTTCTCCTCACCTATCGATCTTAGGAATATCCTTTATAATCCTTTCTATCATTTGACAGGGAATTTGGGAAAGCAAATGAATATAAATCTCAAGCAGGAAACAAAATATAATTCAACGTCCAGATTTTCTGTGTTTGTTTTGTCCCGCTCTGTATCATTTGTTTTGTCTAACGTTTGATTTATAAACTTCTCATGGGAAAATATGACAAAATGTTTCCTCAAATTTTAAATGTCTCTTTCAAACATGTGCATAGGCACCGCTATTGTGCTGTATTATGGGTGGGAATCTGTACTACAAACAATATCAGAAGTAATCTGACAACCATAAGAATAGGTCAAAGGAATGGCAGCATGAGGAAATACCAATTAAATTATATATACAATTCGTCTTAAATGAATGGCGAAATCCTCTCAGAGAGGCAATGCCATTCTCATTAGCAAACACAAATGAACATCAAATAAGTCTGATTATTGGAACTGATAAAATCTATATGCTTCAGCACGATTCTTTTAGATTGGTGAGCACACATTTTTTTAGCCATCATAAGAGATTGGAGTTGGACCAAAGCCTCAAGCTCTGTGATACTTCGAAAAAAATGCAATACATATGATTATGAATCATCATAATCTGTGCATTACATGCTGAACTCTATACTCACCCATAGGAATCTAAAACCAGAGGAATTTGTCAGATGGATGCCAAAACCTCTAAAACCGCTGCAACAAATTGCATCTGAATTTTCGCGTTTATCTTTGTGAAAGGTGGAACATGTACAAAGAGAGATTGGAAGCCACGTTCGTTAGCATGGTGAAGTGAGTGGTAGTATACATAATTGCAGACAAAGCGGCCAGCATCATTGGATGCACCAACATCATAACCTTTCTTAATCAAAGCTTGCACAATTTCATTCACAGGCAAGGTAGTCTGCAACCATTCAAACTATTAGAGAACTTAGCAAGAATGGTTCGATACAAGATCATGGTGATGCTTCTAAAAAAAATCAGAAATAAATGGCCTTCAGAAACAATACACAGATAATCTTCACCTCAATCTCAGGATAGCTACTCATGTTATAGAGTAAACCTCAAATAAAACTTCATAACAGCCACTACAATTTCTTTAGTAAACAGAAGTATAAATGTAATTCAGGGAACAAGTGCTTGTCAGTAAGAATACATACACACAAGGAATACATGTTTCCCAGTTCAAGTGAAAAAACAGAA
This sequence comes from Sequoia sempervirens, assembly GCA_007258455.2. Lineage (NCBI taxonomy): Eukaryota > Viridiplantae > Streptophyta > Pinopsida > Cupressales > Cupressaceae > Sequoia > Sequoia sempervirens. The sequence goes on from VDFB02364767.1 coordinate 26,256, forward strand.
TCTTTTAACATGCATAATCCCCATGCCAAAGGAAAATGGAAAAGAAAAAGAGGAGATGGAAGCATGCAGTAGCCCTTCTTTCTATTGCAGAATTAATGACTTTATGAAATCTCAATCATAAAACCCATGTTTTATGGTAAGGTATTGTTGACTCAAATTAGCCAGATCAGTGACATGAAAGGATACTGAGAAAACCAGTATCATTGTATCTAAATGAAAATATGTGTATGGCGTTGAATGAATTGGTTTGCTGAAACATTGCAGTGAAAGTCTTATTCCTTAAGCACCAAGCATCCTCCGAATGTTTTGTAAATTGCTCTTTCTAACATAGTTATCAATTACAAACAGGTCGGATTGTACATGATGGAACCAAATGAGCTACAAGCTTGTGGAATCACTATTTATTGAAGCTTCAAATCCATCAGCATCATAAAGCCAGGCAGTTTCGTCACAATTCAATCTTGCTATATGTGGTCCAAAGTTGGATGAAAATCATGTAAAGTTGTATGTTTTGACCATAGGAGCATTCCATTTACACAGCATTGATGCAGTGCGGAAAAAGTGTAAATGGAATTCATTTATCTGGGTTTAAAATGAGAAAAAATTGGTTACAAAGTTATGTAAGTAAAAATGAATATTATAATCATAAAATGAAGATTTTGTTATTTCATGTCAAATATGGTGCATAAAGATTAGAAATAAATATATTACTTTTAAAAAAGACACAAGAAACCAAGTAGGATTTTGAAACCAACTATTTTACTTTTACCTAAGAAGGTTTACATAAAATATATAGGGTCAGTCCTAAAAGGCTAAAATAGTAGGCAAGGGATATCATCATTGAACACAGCCAACTATTTTAGAGACAACCCATTGTTTTATACAGAACCCTCAATAGTGTTTAAATTTTAACTCAAAAATTAATCTATTCAAATTTAAACTTGAAAAATTTGAATGTCCTAGCCTTAATGCTAAACTAAAATTTTCCAATTTTCCCATGTTTTTATTTTTCTTCTACTAAGTGTAAAAATGAGCCAAAAGAAAGAAAGTTATACGTTTAGAAAAATTCAGAACTACTTTTTGAAAAACCCAGAACCTGGCAAATGAGGCGAGTGGTGATTGCTCGGGATTAACTGCGAGTTTTTGGAGTGCCATGCAACTATGGAACTTTTGGCAATCAAACATAGTGTCTATTGAACTTTGGAAGGAGGAATCACTAGAATAAAATCAAAGGGTTTTTCTAAAATTTTGAAACTGAAAACTTAGAAATCAAATGATTGATATGAGAAAATCAATAAGGTAGGATCAGATGTACCTAGCAACTAAGACCATGATGAAAAGTGGATACCACGTCAGCAGACCTGGAAGGAAAAGATTATTGCAATTTGTCATAGCTGTTTCCATTGGCTTCATGCCACAACGGTAGATCTGGATGGAAATGATTGTTATAGCAAGTTATAGCTGTTACAACCAGAGATTGGCTTACCAAGCTCACGGATGATAGTATGACTACAAAGATTGTTCTTGAGGTCATTTTAACCATCAAGGTTTCTTTTTTAAAATCTAGGATATTAAGATTTAGAGACATCTATGAAAGGTTTATTATTAATAAATAAAAATTAAGAAAAATATCAGTTTAAGGTCTTTGCGGAAGCAGTTTTATCTCATAAATGTTTGCATGCAGTTAAAAAATCTTCTTCATCTAAACTATTTCTTAAGTTGTTTGATGTAGAACCAGCAACCCACAAATGAGAGGTAAATCTGGAATAAATCTGAACCCTTTATAAGCACCAGATAAAGCTAAAAAATGTGTATTAGAGTTTGACGGGAGGGAAAATGATTATGGCATAGAACCACAGTCAGATTTTGGAACAACATTGATGAGTATTAACCTCAGTTACCAAGCTGAAGTATTGGTGAATGGTTGAAACCAGAAACCAGTACCATGCAAAAGGTCAACCGTTATCAGAGGCATTGATAAATGGCAGTCACAAAAAAATGAACCCGTATGTGCACACAGAAAGCAAGAGAGCAGTTCCTTTGGAGGATATTTTCCCATTTACAGGCCACTGTTGAACATAGTTACAGAAACCAGGGTTTACTCGTGGTTAGCCACGCGTAATTGCCTCAGTCATCTGCCTGTGCTGGGTTTGACCAACACACCCAGGTAATTGGATACCCAGTCTGTTGGTATTGATTGTCATTGATGTCAAAGGAGTATGGGAGATTGTTAGAAATGTTGTCATTGATGTCAAAGGAGTATGGGAGATTGTTAGAAATGTTGTCATTGATGTCAAAGGTGCTATCATAAATATGTTGAGCCAAGCAAAAGGCCATAGGCCACTAATTGTTATACTCTTGCAAGAGAAGTTTAAAGTCCTATATCTATGCTGGGTGACCTCCATTGGTATTGAAGTTTAAACTAAAACTTATTTATCGAGGCCGACCTTCATATATGAGTGCCAAGATTAAAGTATAAAATATTTGAAATTAATGTTAAGGCCGACTCCCTTTATGAAGCAATCTCTATTCAATAAGACAAAATGTCTTATTCATTTAGTGATGTGGTGCGATCAAAGAGTAAATAAGGTGTGCAACAATTAAATATAAAATAAAGGTGGTGATTCCATGTAAACAAGGCAGTGATTAATGTAAACAAAGCAATGACTAAAGATCAGCAATTGTCTTTGTGTAGGAATTGCTACATCCAAAAGGAGCAGCGATTAATAAAGGACATTAATAAGATAGCAATTAAGTGTATAATGGTGGCAATCAAACACAAGTTTATTTTAACTCTAAAGCAGCGATTATCTTTAAGATAGTTTGTGAAGATAAATAAAAGTGCTAAGAAGGCAGAGATTGATATTTGTGGATGATAAAAGAAGTTTAGAGGGCAGCAATCAATATGAGAGATAGTTAATAAAAGTGGTGTCTCTTCTAAGGGTTACCTCTTTTAAAAGAGATACATCTCTTCACATAGAGGTATAAGAATATAAAAGACACAATTTTTTTGTGGAGAAAGACAAGAAAATTGTAGAGTGAAAGATATATGAAGAAATGTAATGCAATATCAATTGAATACATATAGCAGATTTATGACAGATTGATAGAGAGAAGAATATGCAGTTTTTGAAAGAAGAATTTATGGCAGATTGGTAAAGAGAAGTAGATGCAAATGTAAAGAAGGCACATGCAGAAATATATACAGATTTAAAAGGAGATACATGCAGGGGTATATGCAGATTTGGAATAGGTATATGCAGACCTGAAAGAGATTGGATCAGATTTGTGGGAAAAAAATTTGTGAAGAGAAGTGCATAGAGATTTGAGAAGGAAAATATAAGCAGATATAAAAGAGGAAAGTATATGAAATCAAGTGCATCAAATTTGTGAAGAATATATCATCTACAAGAATAGTTTGTGAAGGAGATTGAATTTTCCATCATTTGTTGAAGAAGCAACATTTAGAAGGTGGAACTTTGTTTTTGGAAGTTGATGCTTCCTAAAGGAGAGATTGGTGTCTCTCGCTGAGTTGGTGCTTAGCAATAGGGGTCGGTGCCTACGAATTGTGGGGATTGGTGTCTCTAGTAGGTTGGTGCCTAGGAATTGAGGGGACTGGTGTCTCCTATGGGTTGATTCCTACGAACTTTGTAAAAGAGTTTTATATAAGCAATATTTTGTTGTGGTTTTCTCCCGTAAGGGTTTCCACGTAAATCGTGTGTTTCTCTTGTGTTGCATAATTGCTAGACCTTATGTGAATGATATTGTGCAATTAATATTATTGTGGTTGTTAAGTTGAAAAGTAAAAGTTTGTATCATGCTGATTCACCCCTTTCCCCGCCCGCCGCTCTCAGTCTAATTGTGTGCTCATCACAATCAACACCCAGTCACACCTAGGTTTACCAGGAAAAAACTCACAATCAAAGCATACTAAACACATTTTAAATGTGGATAATTAAAAAACCAAAAATAAGTCACTTTAATGTCTCCATATACAACACCATATAAGTTGCGACAACTTAAATATTTAATTATTTAATTACAAAGTTGCATGGACACGGATACAGATACAACAAATATGGATACAGTATCAGATACAAATACGGCCATTTTTTAAGACCCCCAATATGGATACAGCTGGATACAACATTCAGAAAAACACATACACATATATTTTCTAAGTTATTAGAGGAGATTCAAATTTTCATTACTTTAAAAGCAAATAAGTAAATGTAAATTAAAATAATATTTAAACTTAAATATTAATAATTTAGTAAAGAATAAACAATTAAATAATATTAATAAAATTTATTTATATTTAAAAAAAAATTAAATAAAAACTTTAACGTTTAAACAGCATAATATAAATATTAAACATAAATATAAGATTATAAACAATTAACTTTTTTAAATCTATAAAAATTAGAACGCCAAAAAAATGGTAGAGTTGCATTGGAAGAAGACCTAGAAAAATGGGTCGCTAAAATAGAAAAATGATTCATTTGTCTTCTTCATTTAGTGTAGGTTTTGTTTATAGAAAACCAAAAAAAAAAATTGCATGATTCAAGTTCTTTAAGATTAAGTTTAGGAAGATCACATCAGATTTTTTGAAAATCAAATCACATAGTATCCGGCACGACGGGAAAGCCAAGGGTTTTTGGGCACGTGTGGGTACGGTATCCAATGTGTATCTGCGGAGTATCGGGGATACGTGAGCCCAGGGAGGGGCAGGGGCGTATTCGGCTACTCCGTTTAATTATTTACCACACAACCACCAAAGTTATGAAAATCATTAAAATAGCCCAAAAGTGAAATCTGATCACACCACCAATACCTTCAATGCATTAGATATCCATCTACATGAAAATTAGCACTCTCCCAAGATCACGAACTTCTACAAGAAGTGTGGAGTGCTCCCAAAATGTCAAATCTGCAAATGGAAAGTACCATCGTACTCATCTTGGCTCCAGGGACTCTGTCATTGTCAAAATATCTTTCCAATAAAGTTGGCACTCTCCAAGAAAGTTGGGGGTTTCCAAGGATATTGGAATGGACCAAAAAAGGGACATTACAAGAAGCTACTAGGTATATGTGAGATGCACTTATCACATCTTGTTGTAGATATTAATGTCATCAAAGTAGATGGAAAAAAAGTGATATGTGAATGGATTAGGTATATTGCTTATCAACATGAATGTAGCTAAGGGTGTTGGTGAGAGCCAATGACATGATTGCCCACTCAAACAAATGTTTTTTTATATTGGCGTGTTCACATTGTCATGTCTTTTGATCATGTTCTCACTAGGCTCTTACTAAGGTACTGTGAGTAATAAGTCTTTTATTTGATATATGCGACTATTAGTCATGTGTACATTTCATATCATGCATTGTGCACATATTTGCGACATTCTATCATTAGATTTTCCACTTGTCACTTTATACTTTTAGCATTCAACCTTTCTCCATATAAACAAGGGCTTCTATATGCTTTTCAATCAATTTGGTTAGCATAATTTTATTATACCAGTTTCTTTTGAGCTTTTGTGTGAAGCTCTTTATGGAAGGTTTCTTGGTCTTCCACAAACTAGAACATAGCAATATACTACTACATTCTTGCATAGTATCAAAGCTTTTCTCATGATATCAAAGCTATTTGTACATGGTATTAGAGATATTTTCATGATATCAAAGCCAATCCTACATTGTATCAATGCCATTCTATTCAAACCCCTTCCCATTGTGAGTCTCCCTCAATTGGTGTCATGTTTTTTCCATATGCTTTGTAAAAGAGACTTGGTTCCAAATCTATTGCATCATAGTTATTGGAGTTCAAGAAGCCAACTTCTTTCTTAGAGGATACTAGAGAAAATCTAAACTCATCATTCTATTTGAAGCATCTAAGAAAGTTAGTTTAGCCTTTTGTTTTGTCTAAAGGATCAAATTGAACACACAAAGACCAAGATATCAACATTTGAAGGTTGTTGCTTTTTTTCCAAGTACATATAGTGCCATCTTAGCATGATGTCATCCCCTACCAAACCCAAATTTTCTCTTTTGAACCACTTTTATAGAAATAGTCATAACTTTTGACTTGCTTATCAAATTTTTTACTTTTGATAGGCATTGTAAATCTAATGTGGAGCTCAATAGCATGGTCTAAAAAGCTTCTTGTTCTAATTGTGAAGGTTTTGTGGCAATCCTTTTTGAGGACACGAGGATGGTGTTTTTTGGTCATTTAGTGGCTCTAAAGCTCCCGTTTTCTCCTCCTTTTTATTTTCTTGTACTAAATTTCTGAGGAAAATATTGTACTTGTTGAATATTTCTATGACCTAAATTGGGGATTTTGTAAAAGTAGGAAAATACAACTTTGTGGGGTCATTTTTTGCAATTTTGAGTGCCTAGCACATTTCTTTCTTTCTTTCTTTTGTTGCAAGGGACAGGGTGGGAAGGAAGGCGACTGGGGTGATGGTTGTAAAGCACAACTTTGTTGCCTCTTGTCTCTTGTATCACTTTCGCAACCCTCTTCCTTGGTGCACTATGTGATCCTAGTTTCTTGTACCTGTTGTAATTGCCAATTTGAAACTTCCAGCGTTGTTAACTCCACATAATTATCACAAATGGATACTACAAATGCAAAATTTATTGCAATTTAAGAGTTTATGGCAAATGATACAAGGTAAAACTCCAAAACCCACTAAGGAGTTTGAAGGATTTCTTTGGCTTAAAAACATGATGAAGCATTAGGTCTTTTTGGGATGTATGTCAGAGAGTGTAAATTGGTAACTTTCCCACCATTGAGGACTATCTTGCCAAATTCAATTCCATTCAAATGCAATTGAATGAATGTAGCATGAACAAGGAAGATATGTGGCTAATTCTTTGATCTTGTCAAAGTTGAAGGTTCCATTCCAAATTTTTGTATCGACTTCCTACTCTACCATGGATGCCTTAGGTATATAGTTTTGTATGCCACCTTCATCCCCTTGGTTGTATAGTGCCGACCTCTAGATTCGTGACATGGCTTAACCACCTCTCGTGGATCTTGTATAAATTTGGTGTTTGTATCGAGTGTTAACAGGTCAATCTTTTGGCGCAACGGAAAAGCCTTTGCAACAAATGGTATCAGAGCAAGGTCACGAGTTTGAATCTCGTGATTGTGTTGGGGGGATTGCTGGAAGGTTGTTGCCTTCGTCCCCTTGGTTGTTCAGCGCCATCGTTTGGATTTGTGACATGGCTTAACTGCCTCCAGTGGATCTTGTATAAATCTGGCATTTGTATGAAGCATTAATACGTCGACCTTTTGGTGCAACAACAAAGTCCTTGCAACACTCAATGTTCCACAAATTTCTACCAACCTTATTTCCATCTACCATATTTGCCATTCTACTTCCTCCACATAATGTGGTGATCAAAGAGTTGCAAAATCCAAATTTTGTGGTTGCTTATGGAGAAGATAATTATAAGAGTCACTTGTATAAGTTTGATTCTTTCAAGTCTTCATCTTCAACACTCATTGCACATGTTGATTCCTAGAGCAAGTTATGGCATGAGCATTGTATCTACAATAGTTGAGCACACAAAACATGGTGCTAGGCCTACCTAAGGTGTCTTGCATTAAGAATTTTTGTTGTGGTTTTGTTTTTGGCAAAAACCATTAAGACCCATATGTGAAATGCAAGAATTGACGAGCCAAGGATCCAATTGAGTTGATGAATAGTGACATCATGTCATTTCCATCTCCTACATTTTATGGGGCTAAGTATGTGCTCACTTTCATCAACAACTTCTCATGGCACACATGGGCGTACTTTCTTAAGTACAAGAGTGACGTTCTTGAGCATTTCAAGAACTTTAAAAAATTTGTGTTGAGAAGCAATAATCTCTTCCTCTAAAATATCTTCACACAAATGAGGGGGCTATGTTAATCATGCTTTTCAGAATTTTTCTACTTTGTATGGAATTCACTTTCAATATACAATACCATACACTCCTCAATAGAATGGTGTCATAGAGAGGAATTGTAAATTGAATGAGATGACTAATTGCATGATACAGTCTCAAAACTTGACACCACAATTCTAGGTTCAGGCCATCAACTTTGCAAAATACATTCAATATCTCCTACTCCACAAGGCAATGCAATACATGACACTTGAGGAGGCTTGGTCACATATAAAGCCTAATGTTTCTTCTTTCAGGGTTTTTGGTGGTGAAGTTTGGCCATTTATTCCTGATGCATAATGCAATGCTATGGAAAAGAGCTAGCCACTCATCTTTGTTGGCTATTCTAAGGATGGAAAATCTGATCACTTATTTGACCCTACTACTCATGATATCATGTATCAATGTAATATTGAGTTTGATGAGCTCTACACAATTGTTGAGCCTAAATCTACAACTTCTCCTTCAACTCCTTATGCCCCTTCTATTCCTCCTCATCATCACAATGCTAATCTCTTGGGCGGTGGTGATGTGGTTGTTGATATATTTGCACCACCACCTATTGATGCAGTTGTTGCCATCATGGGCTTATTCTATATGCCAGGATGTTGGTAGTTGGGCAAGTGATTGCACAAACACAACAGTTTAACACGATGAAATTCTGACAGAAAATCTTACAAAAAACAAAAACATCATTGGCAACACATACAGCCACCAAAGGTTCAATAATAACCTTCTAAAAATTAGTAGATGACAACCTCATAAATAGATTGCAATTTTGACTTCCAAGAGTAAATGAAATGCATTTTATAATTTATATACCTCAACTGAAAATATAAAAGCAAAAAACATATCACCTCTATTATATGTGAAATGTCACCATCCTCAGGAATGATGGGTTCCCTCTGCAATAAAAGGATTAAATAGTCAGGTGTATGCTGGAATACGGTATTTAAGGTTATCATACAACAAGTTCCAATAACTGACAAGCTTCAACTCAAGCTCAAATAACTGAAAAGCTCCATTTGTTCTCTCAAACATTGAATCAAGTAAAACCTATACATTTTTTGTGTAGGACAGCATGACTATCATAAGTTATAACATAAAGATGAGCAAATTAATGGTTAGAATACCTGAGGCTGCCAACCCAGCTTATCAGGACAGAGAAATGTAGCTTGATTCAATGCCCGGCATTCAACAGCAAATTTCGTAGCACCAGCATCCACTCCTAAATGTAACTAGAAAATTACAATTTTCATGAATTAGAATTTGGTAGTTTACCATGTAAAAATCAAAGTTATATTTGTCACTAAAAATATATAGTTTTGTAAAATGTAAGAAAAATCCTTTCCAAGATCCATTTTTCTGTCTCAGTCTTCTTTGGCTATCAGCAGTCAACTTTTTAGGTTTTCTTACTAAAGGACCAATGTGCATGTTCAAGGCCATATAGGTGCCATTACAATCATAATTGTCTTTGCAGTGTGTAATAATGAACCTTAACATATTGAAGTTTAGCATGCAATTCAATCACAATTGCAATATTTATTACAGCTTCAATTAAGAAAACTCGCTCAATATAAAGACAATAAATATGAGCTTGGACAAAGCAAAATAGCATAAGATATGTTTGTTAAGGAGACCTTCTTGATCATCTAGTCACAGTAACAAGCATTACATAATGCTTACAAGTGTGATTTATATTTTGATGAATGTAGTATGTACAATGGGATTGTTCTAAAATGAAGAAAGCTGTTCCATAGTTGGCCCGTTGATGATTAAGTAATACATTGTGGCTGTGAGGTGGTGAGATAATGGATGTCAAAGTAAGTGTTACATCCCGATATTATAGCTACTATTGTATAGGGCCATTGAATGTAATGTTTGAATCTTGATGATGAATAAAACATGGTTGATCTCGTTATTAAATGAATGAGTCCTGTTTAAATGATGGTTTCATTTGATTGTTACTTCTAAATGATTTTGTCTTGATTAAATATTGCAAACAATTATGGAATAATATTATTCTAACTTGTGAGATGTTTTTACCTTGTTATGAGCATATGACTGCCGGTGTCATGTCATGATGTGCAGGTACGAAGACTGATCCTCTGGACAGAGGAGAGACATCATTCGGGGAGGAACTTGGTCGGGTAAACAGTAACGAATACCAAACTGAACATACACACACAAGCCATAGAACTGAGTAAGCTAAGTCATTGTTTTGGTTAAAGGTAAGTCATCCGTAGGCTTGTCTCGTATCATTAGGAGTCGTGTCTTCTTCTGAATGTGTAAACAAGTGATGCTTGCCAGTATAACCTTATAAATGATAAGTTCTGGTTAGAGGTGGATATGTGTATTTGTACATACGAATACGATATGTACAAGTACCCATAAGTACATTCATGTCGATACAAACGTATTAAGCAGATGGATATGCCATACGTATGTGTCGATATAAATGTATTTATGGATACTTATACATGTAGTATATATACAGATATATATACAAGTATACATACCCACGGCTAACGAGATAAATGAATTATATATTGTAATGATATCTTGCCTCTGAAATTATACGAATACATATATATTAATTTACATGTTTAACGTATAATATAAATGAATATATGTGTATTAGTATAAAGATAAGTATTTCAATATATTTAGTATTATATTAAAATATTAATATAATATAGTTTAAAATGTATATAATATTATTTAAATTGATAATTTAAATAATTATGCATAAACTATATTATGTAAGTATTTTAATATAATAAACAAATATATTTAAATAAAAGATTTGTCAAAATCAAATGAAATAAAAGTTAAAACATTGTAAAGCACGAATACAAATCTGGGAAGAAATTAAAAAAATCGCGGATTTCATAAAAATCACGAATTGATAAGAAAACGCGGATTTTTCTAATGTGTTCGTTGAAGTGTTAATCTTCAAATATGAGCCTGCATATATGCGCCATTTTTACTTTGAAAACTCTATTAAAATATTAAAGTTTTACCAAAACGAAATAAAGAAGAAAAACGCGAAAATGCAGAAGGGAAAATGAAAAACACGCAGGTAACCGCGCGACTAGGGCCAGACGTCCGAAAATGGCCGATTCATCTCTTGCTTGGTGAATAAAATGAAATCTGTACGCCATTTGAGCAAGGAAGAAGTCAGAAATGAAACTTGGCATTTAACCTAACTGTAAAAACGCGCCAGTTGAGAGTTGTCACGTTTTTAACAGTCTGAAACAAATTCGAAATGAAATAAACTTCTTGCTGTCAATTTCTCCATATGCGTTTTGAATTATTCTCCTCTTGCTGTCAATAAACTGGTCGAATCATCTTCAATCTGATGACTAAGGGTTTAAAGAATCCGCCATCTATCATTTTGACCATTTCTGGGCACTTTGCTGTCAATGAACATGCCTTCTTAAGTGGAAAACTGTTTCAATTCGGCCCTATATAATGACGCCCTTTCACTCTTCTCAACTTACCTCTTGCTAAAAACGAGTTTCACCTTTTGAGAGCAATTTGAGTTTAGTGTTTTCATTTCATATCCATTCCATTGTATTGCCTGAGTTTTCCCATATTGCTGAGTTTGATAAGCACAGTAAATTATTTCCAGCATTTACCAGTCACAGTGAATTAAGTCATTTGAGTTTAAAGTGAGGTATTTGTATAGCTGAGTAGGGATTGAGTGGTGGAAGCACGTCTGTGAGAAGAAGTTATAGGAGTTCACTATAGAGTGAAATTCTTTCATAAAAGAAGCCATATTTAGCTGAAACCTTGAAGCTTATTTGAAGGAGGATCTAGAAAAGCAAATTTGGAAGGAGAAGCTCTAGAATCAGGCATGAATCTTCCTAGTTTATAATTTTTATTGAAGTATTGTTTCCATTTTGATTTTGTGATGGCTGATTTCAATTAGTTCTAATAGAGAAGAACTGTTTTGATGAATAATTAAAACAAATCATTTAAGAAGAAAATGTGAAAAGGATTCAATGATTAGGGGAATTGTGAAAAAGGGAATATAGGAGTAAAAAGCTTAAGGGATTAGAATGTTTCTCTTGCTTTAGAACGAAATAATGAAAAAGATAAAAGAGAAGGATTTGTTTGCATTTTAAAATGGTTTTTGCATGTTGTGTATGATCTCTATATGTGGGAATACGTAAACATACTTATTAGCTACTAGGATCGAGATGATGGCAGAATCAAGTGAAGTCTTTTAGCTTAAGTTATAGGGATAACTGAGACAAGTTAAGTACTCCTAGGATAAAGAGTTCCTAGTTAGGAGGAATTGATACAAGACGCTTGAATACTGTTTTCATTTCTAGTAGGTTCGTATGATTGTAGGATGTCTGGGATGACGAATTCATCCATTGAAGGACAAAACCTATGCGTAGAGTAAGGAAGCCTTAAGTCAAATCGGCCCTGAGTAGTGTTTATGATAGATGACCTTCATTCGAAGTACTGAATGAGAATACTTTGGCCAAAGTAGTGAAAGGTACGACATCCACCTAGATGTGAGATAGTTGAGACTACACTGTCAGTTCATTGTGATCCGAGTACTAGATCGAGATTGTGAAATAGCAAGGTTCTAGTTGAGTAGGACACAGCACTATGCTCAGTTGTAATCGTTAAAGGATACCCTACCAATCTCTTCTTCGAAGGGAGGGCCGTTCATTACCAAATGATGATGCGGGGGACCGCATTATAAGTCCGTGATTTGGCGGAAAAGCGGTGATGTTTCTCCTCCACGGCGACCGATGTACCAAGATTTGAAAGGACGGATTCCTGGACCTTCTTACTTCTATTTGTGCAAAAGCTTACGAGCTATGTATGTAACTATATTCCTTTTTAACTCTGATTTATATTTGCAATGAAAATGAAATTCATGAGGAAACATATTGTAACTTGTACATGTTTATCAATAAAGAAAGGAAGAAATTTATTGTAATATCTTTGTTATATGTTACTTTTACATGTTTAAAGTGAAAATGGGAAAGTTTTTAATTCCTGAGGTGGTGCAAGTAACGATGAAAATAAATATAATTTGAATGAACAGTTATTAATCAGCATAGAGAAATGAAAACCTATTGAAACTAGAAACAGGTCAACCTCTATGACACTATATTGCATTGTCAATGGGCATGTTGTATGATGAGTACAAAGATGAATATGAGAATATGAATAGTACAAACAAGTAGTACAGTAAAATCTTGTGGAAATGGTAAGTTTTTCTTCATCAATTTAAATAAAAATTTAGCCAAAGTTTTATTATGCTATGCTTGATTTCGTCCTTTTTCAATTTTGCAGGACTTTTACATGACACCAAGAAGACAAATCACCGATAAAAACAAGTAAAAAGATCCTATTTCTCACCTTGTTTTGAAAAGCCATGTTTGCCAAGCATTGCAACATGCCTATTCCAAGGGGGCAAATAGGTATGCATCCAACAATTAATCAATCAAAATTTAAGAGATGTGATGACTAAAGACTTTAAAATCCTAAATGGCAGAAAAAGTGGCAACTAGCTTTGGCCCCTTAGACAAATCCCGTTAGTCAAAGCCTCTATCTCTTCCATCATGCCTCATAGTGCCCCATAGCCCCTCAATTTCTTTCCATCCGTTTTCAGTCTTTTCTACTTGTAGTCCCCGCCATTTTGGAAAATTCATCAAATTTTATGTAGGATGCAATTCCATAACTGTAGAGGAGGAGGATTGACCGCTCAGGACTCCAGGTCATGGGAGGGTCTAGAACGATCAACTTCCCTAATCTACCTCACGCTAAGGATTGTTTAAGGTTGGTTTAATGTTTTAAGAGGGTGAGAAGGAAGGGCTATTGATCTGTTGATGTCCTTCTGTCAACCTAAGAGGTTTATGGAACCAAGTGAGCAAACTCCCAAGTCAAAACTGAGACCCCAATAAAGGTCAGAAGACGGACGACAGCACAACATGTTGGCGTCCGTATAGACAAAGAGTACAGAATACAGTTAAGACTAACAAGGGATTGGCTAATCTACCTAATAAATGTGATTTTAAGTAGCAACAAAAAATTGGAAATAACTAAATAGCTAGAACAACAAGAAGAATACTTTAACTTAAGAAATGAAGGTTGATGAGAATAAAGGTGGTAGAAATACAACTCACGAGTGGTCTAACCTCCTACAAGCTCCACATGAACGCAAAACCTACACACAGCAGAACGGGGAAAAATGTTGGGGCTATTTCGGGGCTTGCCGTAGTCAAACCCCCGTTTCGGTGTTCCCACCTCCATGGACAGCCAGAATAGCCACAAGATAGAAAATGCGATAAAGAAAGTATGGAAAGAAAGCAATGCCACACAATGCTAACAACAATATGCTACTAAACCAAATAACAATGCTAAAATGAAATGGATATGACCTCCTGAACGAGGTGCCCTCAAGCACGTGAAGGGAGATGTGAGCTCGCAAGCTTCTAGATGCTACAATCGCTGCAACAATGTGAGTGAAATCCAGCAGAGTATCGCCTTGGAGCTTCAACAATGGTGGAGAGTGCTGTGAAAATGTTCAAGAAGTGTGTAGAAACGCAAAGTGAGAGTGAAGAAGCTTGAAGAGGATTAAATGAATGAAGGAGAAGATGTTTTTAGCATGAATAGAAGCCCAAAAGAGTTGTTCGAGGTCGGTCAAGAGCACAAGGGTGTTACACTTCATCGCCAATGGAGAAGTGTAACGCTTCTGCAGATTCTAGAGGCGGGAATCCTATCAGGACGAAAGTGCGCTGCGCAGACGTCCACGAGTTGCATTAGCGTCCCCAACAAAAAATTCCCCCACCGACACTACAGACAGCCGCCAAGTGGGTGGAAAGCAGATGGATGAGGTGGAATAGCATCTTCGGGTTTGATTTTTCTAAGGTAAGGGGGTGTAAATGGGGAATTTGCAAGGGGTGCAAATTCACTCCATTGCATTTTGCCCCCACTTTAGCAAGCATATGTGCTACCAAATGCAAGGTAAAGTAGATTGAAAGAGTTTAGAAATGTATACATGAACCGTCGAGGAAGTAGACAGCAATCTAACCCACCCAAAAGCACAGGAAGAGAAGATGGTTCCACAGGTCCTCAGACCCGAGGAGAGTTAAACAAACATGCGTCGCAGATCCGCAGACCTATAGAAGGTGAACAAAAGGCTTTGTAGGTCCTCAGAGCTACAGAGTTGAATGAAGAGATCCTGCATGATGTAAGCGCTTCACAGGTCCTTAGACTTGCAAAGGAGGTGCCCCCAGGTGCTCGGTCCTGAAGGAAGCCATATGTAAGAGGCTCCACAGAGTCTAATGGGGCCTTACAGGTACTCGTTCCTACAAAGTCAATTGAAAAGAAACTTCACAGGCGCACCTGCAAAACAACATGTTAATCTGCAGACAAAAAATGTTAGATAACAAAAAGCCACACAGGAAAGCAAACAGACAGTCACGAAGACAGTCAACAATTAAAGGAAGAGCTTTCAAAGGGGTCCCTCGGGAACCCTTCAAAACAAAAGGGGTCCGCTCAAGGGACGCTCTGTTTGAAAAGCGATAAAAATTTTCATAAAGAGAGAATTTTTTGCCAATGATTCTAGCATCAAGGAATCCTTTTGAAAGATTCATTTCATCAAGGAATTTGAAGGAAAGAATGTTCCCTCGCAAGGGAAAGTACGGATTCTATCTTACGAATTTGAGATGAAAGAAAAATTCGTCTAGGAATCCAAGTTGAAGAATGCAATTTTTGAAAAATATTTTGAAAAATTAGAGATTTTCAAGAAGGGATTCGTTGGCCACTGAATACATGTTCTAAAAATCAAAGCAGTACGATAGCCCCCCCTTGGGATGGTGTGTACCGAACTCACAGGCACATGACATCCTAAGGAGAGCAAAACAAGAATGGCAGTGATGTTGTGGCCCGCAGAACATGGCGAGATGTAACTGTGGTAATGTTGTCGCACACACGAGGGACAACACATGAGCACCACAACATCACAAAGCAAGTAAGGAAGAGAGAAAGATAAAAAGAAAGGATGGACAATAACATAATGGACGAGAGATAGGGAGATCTGATATTTCGAGGTTTGAGTTGCTCATAAATATAGATAAATAGATATAATAATATAAATATGAATTGCATCAACCCCCTACTATATCACACCATGTGAAGAAGGGCACGTGAAGACAAAATAAAAATAAAAAATTGGGTCAAGATGGAAGGGAGGCCTAAATACCCCCAACACTTTGCATCGTCCCCAATTGTCGAAAATCAAGGCACGACAAAGAGAAGAATGATGTAACAAATAGAAGTTTTACAACACAAAAACACTCTTGTATCCAAGCACCTACGAGGGTGACAAGGGTCATCTAGTAACATATAAAACAAGCATGGGGGAACAAAACACACACACAATCTAATCTATAGGTAAAGAAGAGGCACCCCCCTAGTCCTCATCAACCAAGAGGTTGTCGTTCTCTCAATCTAGATCACTATAAGGGAAGGGCGGATGAGCTTGCAAGGGCGGGATAACAAGGGGAGCACCCTTCGACTCTCCTATGACAAGAGCCAAGGAAGACGGTCCCTCGAGGTCCTCTCCACCTAGTTCCTATGAGGTAAATATCAGTGATTTTGCAAAAATCACCAATAGAGTCGAGACATCGTCTACAGAGTTGAACATGCACTTTACGGGAGTGCCATGTGTCAACTGAGCAGGCGATGAGGCAAGCGTTCAAGATCCATTGCCAACCTCACTAAAGGATTCGGGGGCAGTGACGAGCTCAAGGGACTCTGGGGCTGCCTCTGTCACTAAGACGGTGCAAGCCAGAGTGGGACTAGCTTCCGAAGAAGGGGATCCCTTCTTCTGACCCCCATTAGAGGCGGGCTCATTCTCCATTTTTTGCTTCATTGGGGGATGCGAGATCCCCATAGATGAAGCAGAAGGCAAGGAGGAAGAGGATAAAACCGCAATAGACACCACTAAGGTAGGGAGTTTTGTGTCTGTTGACTTTTTATTTACAATTGGTTAAATGCTTTTTCCAAGTGGATATTCAAGAGAGGTTATGTAGATTAGATGACTTGGGTTGGCATCCTAGTGTGATTGATGGGTTTTCAATGCAAGATCAAACCAAATTGAAGGGATTGGTTTTGGAGGTATTATGTGTATTTGTTGAATACCAAAGCATATGAAGTTGTTATTAAAGTTCCTCAAGGGTTTGTATCCTCGAGTGAACACATTTCAATGAGCATTAGTGGTTCAAAGGTGGAGTGCACCATTACCTTTAAGGATGTGCATGTGATTTCGAGATTGCTAGTTACAAGAATGCAATGCATCTTTGGAGGTTTACATACAAAGGAGAAAAGAGACAATGACATGTGGGTGTTGAAAAATGTTGTCATTGATGTCAAAGGATTGGAAGACATTGCATATGGGCCGACCCATGTTATACACTTGTTGGAGGCTCTAATTTGCAAAAAACAATTAAATAAATTGGACGACCCCCCTCTTGGAGCCGCCTCATTTATAGGTGTTTAAATTTAAAATTTAAATTAATTTATATTTTTTACGGGGTCTCAAAGAGGGATGACCCCCTAGGAAGGTGTGCCCAACTTTGGGCAAACCAAATAAAATTATATTAAATTAAAATGCTGACCGGCCTATGTGGAGAGGCACTTATAAATGAAAGGTCATTTCTTTTGGAAGAGTGTGTGTCTTTACTAAGAGTTGCCCTCCTTGGAAGAGATATAATAAGGCATTGTGAAGGACATTTGAAGGAAAGCTTTTAACGAATTTCTTTCTATACATCAGAAAATCTGAAGAATAATTTGCGGCAGATTTGTGAAGTCATTATAGCAGATTTATGAAGACATTAGTTCAGATTTAGTGAAGATATTATTGCAGATTTTTGTGAAGACATTATTGCAGATTTGGGAAGACTACATTGCAGATTTATGAGACAAAATTATCTGTGTGAAGGTAGTAGGGCAGTTGCAAATTAAATTATCATATTATTCTTGCAGAGGTTGGAGCCTCCTACTTGTGGAGATCATGAGGTTGGACCCTCTTATTGAAGAGATTGGAGTCTCTTGCTGAGTTGGTACTCAGTGGTGGGGATTGGAGTCTCCACTTCCAATGGGTTGGTGCCTATGAATGTTGTAAGAAGATTTATACAAGCAAGATTTTGCCGTGGTTTTTTTCCCATAAGAGTTTCCACATAAAATTGTGTGCCTCTTGTGCATGTTCTTAATTGCTACATCTTGCATGAATGATACTACTATGAATAATTAGAGCTTGAAATAATATTGCTATCCTTGATTAAGTTTAGAAGAAGTAAAGTTTTGATCTATACCGATTCACACCCCCCTCTTAGTATAAGTGTGGGTTTCATCAATGGGCTATAGGATCCGAACAGTTTGAGGAACATCATATGCTTGTGTAGACTTGGGATGAATATGTAGTGAGTATTCTAGATATTTGGGAGGTAGTGATTGGGCTTATGTATGCAAAGACTGTGTGTCATGAGCTTGATGTGTATGCAATTGAGCCCTACAAGAGGAGATGTATAGCTTGGGTGTGGTTACATTGATGTAAATATATCATGACCTTCATGCCATCAAAGCCAAGGAGCATTTGGCTAGTCGACTAGTGATACTATTGAGAGCTTGGATGTACAAGTGTTTCCCTACATATAGGCCTACAAGAATACCACATGTATTAATGGATTCCCCATTAGTGCTGAGATGGCCATGGGCCTGATTGTGAGATGTAGATACAATTTTACTCAGTACTCTACAATGCAGCAAGGGCAGATAGTTTAGAGTCCTTATGTGGACACTACAGATGTGCGAGCTACTTGGCCCCCTATAGTGGCATTATGGACAATTCAAGATCTTATAGTGCACTATCTCCTATGGGTGGAGCAGCATGTATAATTTGGTTATCACCACTCGACACAACCTAATCAACTCAGCAACTCGAGGAATCAGGAACCAATTATTGATTGTGTACTTGTTAAGAGAATGATAGTTGATACAAATGCAAAATGATCCATCTTTCTTGCAGAGTAATACCATGAGAGTAGAAAATGAGCTTGTAATTGGCTTCATATGTCCCATTCGTAAAAGCTCTTGAACAACTTTTTCAATTTCATCCTTGAAAACTTTTGGGTTTTAGTTGGATTGGGTCATGATTGGCTTGGTCCCTCCAACTTTACGATGTGCTCATGACCCCTATCTGGTGGTAGACCTTTTGAAAGTTCTCCAAATTGATGCAAGAGCATCTTGGAATATTGGTAATCAGCATCAAGCAAAAATATTTCTCTCATTTTTTGTTTGCAAATAAGGACCTTGGGTTCCTAGGTGCAAGCTAAAATTCTAATCTTCAAATATTGCAGATTCAAATTGCTTTCCCTCTTAATTTTTGCTTCCCACTTGATAGGAATCTTAGAGATTCCCTAACAACACTTGTTTGCAAGTTAATGGCATGTTATGACACCTCTTCAATGAGGGGGGTCACCTATGACAGCCAATACTATCTATAAGATCATATATGGCAGTTCATAGAGTTGCATTAAAATGCATCTTTGACTATTCCAAATCAGCCTTGGAATTTGGAGAGCTCAATTTGCATGTGGATGAATGTTAATGCACTTTGACCTACCTGTTCATGCATGTTGGAGAAGGCGCCCTACCTAGCTATTTTTAGCAAGTGGATAAGGTTCTTCTTGATGGAGGGAGTTACATTCAACCATAACTTGACCCTTCTTGATTTTGGCACCACATTTGGAGCATAAGTATAAAATATCAAGTTTGGATTAAAAGGGGTTAACTTCCAAAAGGTTTGTTTTTAAAGTTGAAGGAATCAAGAGTGGGATTTCTTCATTGTTTGCAAATCATTTGGAGCTCAAGGGGTGGTACAAGTTCAAGAGTATTGTGGGTTGTTTTTTTCCAGGTTATATTGTTGATTCCAAGGGGAAACTCCAGACAATAACAATATCATAAGCAAGCAAACTTCCAAACTCAAATAAAATTAAGAGGCCTCAAGCCTGCCTTATAAGTATGAATTTAACCATGATCAGTGAAGAAAGCAGAAATAAATATTTTCCCTAGGATTGGGTCCAAGTGGTTGTGTTGGTGAAGTTCCTTTTGCAAGTTGTAGTGTTGTTTTTTCATGGGGAAACTCTATCAAAATATTCCCAGAAATTAATGTAATATTTTTCATATGTTAATAAGAGGAAATATGAAGCATCATCTTAGTAATCCCATTGTTGAGTTGAATCTCCCATGTGTTTGACAATAAAATCAGATTTAAAACATGTTAAATGTATAATGCCTTGAATTGAATCCTTCCAGGTTCTATTATTGTCGTTGAATCTTGGATATGTCTAGAATAGTCTTGTGTTGAAACTGTAAGTTGTGGTAATGTAGTTTGGTGTTGCCACAAGGACAAGGTCACCATTCATTTGGATCCCTATCCCTGACCGCATCACAAACACACCTGAAAACTGCTGCAGTAAGTCACATACAGGCTGTGTGTACTCAGGTTTTTCTGATTTGATGCATTGGTATAGCCCCTAAAGGGTACTGCACCAAGTACCCTTGACTCTGTTTTGCCTATTTGGATTAGACCTCATCCTTTGCCTTGGTGCATGATCTGAAAAATTCTATCTATTGTCCCTGCAAGATGATGAATGAGAGACAACACACACAAACAAACAAGACAATTTGAAACATGACTGCAGAAAAAGACAAAGGTTATGACCTAAGTGCAATCATGTAAATAACTATGCAGTCAAGGTGGACAAACCCTAATAACCAATCCCTACTTAACCAAGGTGAGATCTACAGTATTACAGAAATAGTGCAATCTTCAAAGGAATATAAAGATTTTCAGACTGTGAAACATTCAAACACATACCCAGATTTAGCATAACATGCATAAACATCCACAGTTGAATGATGTATGATGGAGAAAGCTATACCTAATATGTATGATTTTTTCATATTCTTTTGATGATGAATGATGTATGATGGGGACAAACTAACATGATACAAAAATTTCATATGGGTACAACATTGTTCCTAAATTGCTTGGGACATCTCCCTTACTCTCCCCACCATTGGTTTTACACCTTCGCATACACTCTTAGCAAATAGTTATTGTGCCTTTCCTTGCTCTTGATCTTCTTCATTGTGCTGATCGGATGAATTCATGTTGGCAGGATTGGTGATTTAAAACCTAAACCTAAAAATGTTAACTATAGCCAGTACACAAATATGGACCAAAATAAGAACTGGAATATGACACTGCAAATATTTTTTCTTTATGAGAGTACTTTTAAAAAAAAAAGAAATTAAATTTGTTCTAGTATCATTAATGCATAGAACAGCTCAAGCTCTTCAGTGAACTGCCCTTGTGTGGAGAAGCCAACTCCTCCATTACAAATGAAGATAAAGCCTTCTCCATTGTGAAAGAACATTTGGAAATAATTATACAACTTATTATAATGGGGAATGGTAGAGGATACAAGAGTTAGTCTGTTGGCAGTAATCTTCCCTGACTAAGCAATCACCCTCAATCTATGATTGACTGTCAATCATCCACAATTTATTTAGTTGGTGTTCTGCAACAAATCCCAAGTACACCTCTAATTAGGTGCTAATTCTCCTTTACTTTAGGAACTCATACTATGTGCTAACTGTCCTTTTATTTTAGGAATTCAATCTGTTCATTTAACCATGTGCACAGATCCTAACTGAGTTTCTAATTCAGTACAAACTGTCCTTGATTTTAGGGAAATGAAGTTGATTCACTGTTGACTGACCTTTACTGACTGCTGGTTCATTATAGAGAATTTGGGTGTGCTGTCGGTTCACCACAAAGCATTTGGGTGTTAGCAGTATCGTTACATCCCAAATTGTGAGGTTACTATTTACTGTTACTAGATAGGGTAAATGTGAATGTAATGTGAATTCTGGAGATGGATAAATGATGCTTGTACCTTGTTTTCAATATTAATGTTATCTCATTTGATGTTGTTTCATTTGATGTTATCTCAGTTGATGTTATTCATGGTAATATACTGCAAAAATGAGAATAGATGGTTATTGAATTGTGAATTTTCTAACTTGTGAGATGTTTATATATATACACTGCTTATGTTGTGAACATATGACTTCCGAAAGCGTGTGCCATTGGATGCAGGTATGTGAACCATTCCTCCAGGTGGAGGGGAAGTATCACTCGGGAGAGGAGCTTGGTCGGTTAACCGGTAATGTGAACTATCTAAGCATACACACACATCACTATAGATTGAGTGAACTAAGTCAGTTATATTGGTTCTAGATAAGTCATCCATAGCTTGTACATTGGCATTAGGAGTCTTGTTTAATTCTTTACGCTTTTGTGAGTGATGTTTATTTGTATACCTGTCTTGTTGTATTACGATCATTGTGATGGTAATGTGAATGGATGTAAGTGAATAGGTTGAGTGGGTATATATACATATATATAATATATACACATATCCATATGTATATATATATATCGATACAAGCGTATGATCGGTAGATGGATATGCTCATACGGATGTATCGATATGGTATACCTACACATACGTGTACATTGAGGTATATACAGGTATATACATGTATATATATACACACAACCTAGTTTTTGTGGATATTAATAATATTATATTATT
>VDFB02364768.1:0-33550 GCA_007258455.2 Sequoia sempervirens
GTAAATGATATTTACGGGTCACAACAGGACATTACAAATCCTAACGCTCTGCCGGCTATCAGCGTGAGTTTTACAACGGGACAAAAAATCAAAGCTTACATCTACAGTGCCGGGACTAATGCAACGGCTACCATGAGTCTCAAAGGATTGACGATTGTGGGAAAGGAAACAACTGCTCCCATTGTGGCTGCATTTTCTTCAAGGGGGCCGAGCCAAGGGTATCCACAAGTTCTCAAGCCAGATATGATTGCACCGGGTGTAAACATATTGGCAGCATACGCCGGAGAGTGGCCCTACAACATCATTTCAGGGACTTCCATGTCGTGTCCTCACGTCAGCGGCATAGCAGCGCTGCTAAAAGCTATACATCCTACATGGAGCCCTGCCGCCATCAAGTCCGCCCTCATGACGTCGTCCTACTTGATTGACAATGCAGGGCAGCCCATCAAGGATTCATATAAAATGACATATGCCAACCCCTTTGCGTTGGGCGCGGGTCACGTGGATCCAAACGCTGCGGTAGACCCGGGGCTTGTCTACGACATGGTACCTCAAGACTACATCGCCTTCCTCTGCTCTCTCAACTACACCGAACAACAAATTGCTCTTCTTACAAAGGAGTCAGTTTCCTGTCCCAACTCCAGTTTGGAGGCCGGCGATCTCAATTATCCATCCTTTTCTGTTGTTATGAAACCAGGGAGCAATTCAGTTCAGGTAAAGAGGAGAACAGTAACATATGTGGGTACAGAGGCCGATGCAGTGTACCAGGTAAGTCTGAAGAATCCTCCTGGCATCCTTATAAGTGTGGAACCACAAACTTTAAAGTTCGTAAAGCTCTTGGACACTGCCAGCTATAGTGTAAAATTAGAAAGCACAGTTGCTTCTAGCGGTGACACATTTGGAGAGATAACGTGGAAATGTATCCAAGGAGGGTCACAGATTGTGCGAAGCCCAGTTGCCGTAAACGTTGAAGCTTGACAGTGGCTGTTTCATCGTATCAGTAGCAATTCTGCCTATCATTATATAATATTTATAATATTATATATTAAAATGTACCGTTCAGTTATTAAAATTGTGCTCGCAGTGAGCGCTACTCATACGTAGTGTGGTGAGAATATTTTATATAGTAGCACTTGCACCAGGATTAGGCGCAAGGAGTACATCGATAGAAAAATATATGGATTCGATAATGTAACTGGTATATTTATTGTCTATATAAATTTGCAATATAACGATATTGTTAGAAAAAATTAAAATTTATTTGTATTACATATTTTTTTTTGTAGTAATTTGAAGAGAAGATTTCAAAAAATATAAATATTGAGGAATTTTAGTGAACAATTCACTGTGCTTGTACAAAAGGAGCCTAGAAAAAGCTTGTTGGTTCATTTATTTTGTGCCTACACATTGAAACAAAAAGTTAGTCAACTTATAGTATAAATGTATGTTTGGTGTTATGTAAAAGGTAGAATTTGTGGATTTTTTAATTTTTTTGTGTGAAATAAAGAAACTATACATGAGATAACTAATGTTGATAATATAATGATTGAGATCAATGCAATTAATTGGGGCCCTTGTCGCAGTAGGCATCTGCCTAGATATTTCTATGTCATGTTCTACAATTTCTAGGATGAGAAATGCACTTACATAAGGGAGTTATTTACAATAACAAGTTTGTGGAGAGATGTAGGTGGTTGAGCCTGATCATAATGTCCTTGGGGGCATTGTATTGATTCAAAATTAAATATTACTATAAAAGTCTCTGATTTGGACCATTCATATTATGGTCCTATTGTGGGTTCATGTTAAGCTTTGGGATAACCAGCATTATAGGCCCTAATATGATGTCAATAAGCTTGAATTTGTACCCTGTTTTAAATAAAACATATACTTTACTTATCCTTATCATAAAAATAGTAAATATTACACAACCTAGACATCCACATTATAAAAGATAAGTCTATTTATTTTAACAGCTATAATAGTCAATGCTAAGTTATCCAAAACTGCAAAGTAGCAAGATTACCATGTATGCATTTCAAGAATAAAATCAAAACTAGCCTGGAATTTTTGTTCTACAACTACAAGTTCTAGTAAAGATAGATTCATCAGTAAAATTAAGAAGAAGTAATACACAACTAGAACCAATGGAAAAAAATTTTCTCCTTCTAATAAACAAATTGTGTCATAATTTGATCTGTATTTTCACTTCATAGATGAAGAACTTGTCTAGGCTCTACCCTGCTTGATCAATGCACAACCACACAAGCTTCTAGGTACCTTGCTTAGGCCTTAGGAACATTCTAACCTTAACAACAAAATAAAAAGGCAATGACTAATCTAAGGAAACTATAAATACAAATTCAAAATAACATTATTCAGTCCATGTTAGCAATAAGGAAGGAATGTTAGGATTTAGTCTGTACACATGTGGGTGTTTGTGTGTTACTACTCCATATTTCTTATTTGTTAATTGGTGAGTGTATGCAATAGTATTTAGATAGTGATTAAAGAGTTATTCATAGTTAGTAATGTTAGTTTTGGGGTAGTTTGTGAGTGATTATAGGGGAAATATTACATATATGTAACTCATTATTTTCAAAATGTTGAAGATGATTAATTGATTAATGTGTTTGAGATTTTTGTTTTACTTCATATCTTGTTTTTGATAGTGGTGTTGGGTCTAGTTGGGCACCCTTGAATATTGATAAACCTCTTGTAATAAACAAGGTGGTAAATTGAATTATGGTGAACCTTAAGTCAAAGCATGGTTGTAGTTATGATTCATAGTTATTTATTACAAATTCATTAACTAAGATTAGGCTTGTTTCTTTTTACAATTCATCAATAGATTAAAATTTATTAAATTTTAGTGAAATAAGATTATTGTAATTGCCTAGAATTTGTCTATTAACAACCCACATTACATTCGATGAGCGTAATACCTTTCTTATTTTTAACTTTTAATTTTGTAAATAATTATTATATAGAGTCTTGCAAGAAACAATTATTTATAGTAGCAAATTGATTCCTAGATTTGATCAATGTAGTGTTTTTTGTGATCATTCTTTGATAAGTGTAACAAGCTTAACAATATAATGTTAGGCAATCATTCCATTGCAATGCCATGAACTAGGCAAGCCCACTTGCTTGATATAACAAATCTTTCAAGATAAATTATATAAATTTTTGGATAGCACAATTATAATATAAAAGTAATCTCAATCATTAAAATATATAATTGAAATATCAGATCTCTCAAAAATTATAATACAAAGTCTCTAAATTTGAAACAAAACTTTGAATTTATCTTTAAATAATAAAAAAATTGCATGTAATTATTCATATTTTTATAGACTTAATATTATTATTTTTATTTTATAATGTTTTGTTTTTACCTATAAATGCCAATATTGATGGGGTTGGAGGATGAAAGTTTAAGGTTTGGCATGAAGAAAGTGAAGGCCATACCATTAGGCCACTAAAAACATGGTGAGACTTAAAAAAAATAATCCTAGGCTTCACATCAGGAGAAGCTAATCTCCCAAAAAAATACACATATGGTATAGACATTATAACATAACACCCCATCCCCCATGCCACTCACTAGACAAAATGCACTAATGGAAAGACTTGACAGACTGAGTTGACAAAAATTTTGCAGTGTGTCATTTGGAGTTCCATCACATGTCCCATCGTTAAAAAAATGTGGCAGCATTAGTAGGTTTTCAAAAAACATAATTTGAACGGACAAAAAGCACAAAACATTGCCATTTTCGACATTCAAATTTTGGAGGTTGTTGGGAGCACGAGAGTTGTAGGCATTCAGAGGCCAAAGAAGAGTAGTCACTCTCCCTACCAAAACACATTTGACAGGAATAGATAGCTAGCTAGTAGGTATGTCTAGAAATATATGCCATTTTTCCATTTTGCTTAGGAACTGTGAAGACTTGAACAACTATTTGTTGTGATGATGGTTTTTTATTTCTGTTTTTGTTATATATATATATATATATATATATTCATTGTGAAAAATGGTTTTTATGTAAAATGCATTACTGTTTATGTGATTTTATGTTGAGGGTTTTTTTATTTTTCCATTTTAATGTTGTCACTAAATCATTGAATAACATTTAGAGAAACCAAAAATAATGCAAAATATATAACCGAGATGGAAAAACACAATGTGGGTTGTGTAATTAAATGATATATTTTAAAACCACATTAAACCCATAACGTCACCATTTTTGGCATTCTCATTTTGAAGGTTTTTGTTTAGCTTGAAAGGGAGTTGTAAGGGTTCAGAGAGCAAAGTAGAGTGACCATTCTCCCTACCAAAACACATGTCATAGGTATAGGTAGCTAGCTAGTAGGTATTTATATCTTCCAAAAAAATATTCCATTTTTTCATTCTACCTAGGGATTGTGAAGAATTGAACAACTATTCATTGCAAAGATGGGTTTTTATTGACACGTTTCCAAGGGGTTTCATTTTTCTTCAGTGTGTAGAGGGCTTTACAATATTGTGTGGGTTGGAGGTTTCATAAATAATGTACTCACCTCCCACTATGGTTTCCAACCTGCAATCATATTGTGCATGTATATCTGGATCATATTAATAAATTGAAACTCAATTTATACTTTGCATAAGACTTGTTTTAAATTTTGAAAGTGTCTTTCATTACATTTGTACTATCTAAATAATAAAAGTTTTTCAAGACATTCATACTATTTTATAAATTTCTAGGTTGAAAAACACTAGTTTTACTAAATATGGCAACTACATAATGTTTTAAAACCCTTTACAAGTAACAAACCAATCACTTAGAAACCCCTCACCTCAATTCGGTTGGTTTTTTGTCTCCCCAACCTACAACCCTGCCCCCTACTCTCCAACCTGTATAATGCAAAACCCCACAACATGGAGTTTTTTATAATAACAATACTTGTTACAATTTAAAAGGCATGCCATTGTCACGTCAACCTTCCCAATTGTGGTCCATGGATAGTTTCTCACACAAGCCACCAAATTGGTGAATTGAAAGCAGTGGGAAAAATGAAGGTTTTCATTTGGCTTTAGTGTGTAGATGGTTTTACAATATTGTGTGAGTTGGAAGGTTTTTAATAAGAGAATTCAATAGAAATTGACACTAATTACCTATAAAAATTCAAAACTTTGTCAGAAAAAGATGTATCTAGAAATCCAAAGTATGTTTGTTGAAATCTAATAGAATAATAAAAAGACTCAATAAACTAGAAAGCCTAATAATTTTTAGCTTGAAGCAATATAAGATATCACCCCATACTATATGTCAATCTCTAGATAAAACACACCGATGGAAAGACTTGATGGACCTAACTGATAGAAATTTTGGCATGTGTTGTTTGGAGTGTTGTCACCTATCCCATCACCGAGAAAACATGACAAGGCTAGTAGGATTTCAAAATCATAATTTTGAATAGAAAAAATCGTAAGACTCAATAAATCATGTACTCACATCCCACTATGTTTTCCAACCTGCAATCATATAGAGTGTTAATGGTTATTGGAAAACATTAGTACATTCCTACTGTCTAACTAACAAAATCTTTTCAAGACATTCATACTGTTTTATAAAAATCCAAGTTGCAAAGCATTGGTTTTACAAAATTTGTAACCCACATAATGTTTTAAAACCCTTTACAACTAACTGTGTGATCGAAAATAATATGCATAATGAAATTAAGTAAATAATATTCAAGCACACCAATAAAACATTGTATCAAAACATAACATAAAAGGTAAGTAAATGCAAACTCAGTATTCTACTTCGATTATCGTCCTATTGTCCTCTATCTTCAATTTTTTTGTCGATTCCAACTTTTGCTCTCAGATTGTAGGCTAGGCTCAACAAACTGTCTTCCTAAAGAACGAGATTTAAATGTGATGCATGATGCAAGATTAAGCTATGATATGAAATAAGACTACATGATTGAAAATGGGTCCATGATGCTATGATGTAAATGGAAGGATTTAAATGCTGTTCTACTATTTGCTACTGATTTGCCAGGAAAGTTTTTCAAATGATTCTTGTTTGGTTATCTGATTACTGTCAGAGTTAACTCTCATATCAAACAATGTTGAAGATGAAACTGTTAGTAAAATGTTGTCCTAAAACGCATTTTATTTTGTTATAAAACATAAGAAGATAAGACTCTTTCTTAAAGAATAAGAAGATTTGAAAGTTTGAGGTGCACGGAATTTTCAAAACCATCAATGGTTTTGTAGAGTGATATTCGTTTTTTCCTGAATTTTGAAATGAATATGATGAAGCCTTTAAAGCGGAAGAAAGTTGGAAGCACAAGTTTTATTGGGGATTTTGAATAGGTGCAAGATGCCCAAGTAAATGTTACTTGACGAGACAGGAGAAGAAACGAAGAATGTTCGTAATTGTCTAGTTGCATTCTAGAAAGAAAGACAAGATCCTTTACTGAATACATTTTATTTAATAAATCTATTATCATGAAATTGACTCAAATGGAAAGATTTAATTAATTAGAAGAAGAAATTAAAATAAAGAAAGAGAACATTAAACTTTGAATTAAACTAAAAGGATTTAATTTAAATTAAACAATGATAATAATTTGTCAAATAAAATGTATTTATTTACTAATTATGGATGAAGGAAAATAATTAAATGGATTTATTTAATTACTAAAGAAGAATAGATAATGAACAATATAATTAAAATTAATTAAATTTAATCATATGTAGAGACTTTTTAGATAACACTAGAAATAAATATTTGGAATAATGCTGTGATTATGACAATTTATTTTATGTATATACATTTTGCCCCTCTTTGAAGTGATGTGTGAAACGCATTGCTTCAAAGAAAAAAAAAAAAAAATTTGCCCCTGATATGTTTCTAATTTTTGATGTCGATGATGCCCCCTCGGGAGGTAAAGCATGGAAGATGATATCGAGAATGATAGGTAAACAGTGATTTAGTTCCTGATAAATGATGTTTGTGATGGCCCAGTGAAAAATAATATGGAAGGAATGGAAAATGCCATTAACTCCCACCCTAAAAGACCCTTAAAAGGTAAAAAGGGGTAAAATGAAGTGTCATTTTCACCCTGCTGCTAAAGTGAAAAGTGAGCTTTGCTAGTGACCTGGTGAGATGGAGATCCTGTTGCACATGCATAGATTCGAGCGCGCGCGCTGATACCGGAGACCAGCTGCGTATGGACCACCGGTGAGTGATTCCAACCATTTTTTATTGCAAATTTTGCATTTTGAATTGATTTTTCAAATGTTTTAAATCGAATTTTAGTTTTTTTGCATGTTTTAGCGCATTTGAGAAAAGTTTTAGCGAATTCAAAAAATTCCTTAGCGCATCTAGGAAATTCTGTAGCACATCTAGGCGTAGGTCAAAAATGGATCTTTTAGCGCATTCGATAGATAGAGTAGCGCTATAGGCTAGAATCGGCTAGGTTGATCCTATAGTGCATCTAGAAAAAAGTTTAGCGCATATGAGCAAAACTTTAGCGCATTTGTGTTTTAGCGCATCTGGGCAACATAATAGCGCATTTAGGAAATTTTCCACAGAATGCTTGTGTGATGAAAAAATGATGATTTAAATTACTGCCTTAGTCAATAGATAGATGAATTGTAGTACCATCATGTTGATATGATAGAAAATCTGATAGAGAACTTGATAACTTTGCTTCCAAAATAGAAAACAAAGAGTAGATAGCTGATAACTTTGTGACGAACAACAAAGAGTAAAGTGATTGATTGATTGATTTGTGGTTGATAACTTTGCATCTCGCGATTGAAAAACAAAGAGTAGATGTTTGATAAATTTGCTTTCTGTGATAGAAACCAAATAGTAAAATGAGGATATAAATTTGCATTCATGATTGAAGTACAAATAGGAAATGATTTGTGTGTTGATAAATTTGCTTTCCTGAAAAGAAAAACAAATAGTAAATGATGATAGAGTAGATTGATTGGACATTTAGATAGATTGATGTAGCACTTGATATGGGTCAGTGATAGGATTGGGTGATTGTGTTGATATGAGTCATTGAGTGAATTTGTTGGATAGATAGATCACATGATATGAGTCTGATTGATGTGTCTTTGTGATGATCAAACAAAATAGGAGGCTTTCAAAAGCCTCTAGATCAGAGAGCGGTTCCCACTATGTTGGGAGTGGATAGGAAAGCTTACCCCTGTAGAGTTATAGTTGATTGCAGATTGTGGACTGGGACCCTTGTTGATGATACTGCGAGGTATTTAGACCAACAGGGGACTGTTGACCGCTTTAGAAGAGAGATGGCACTCGGAGCATAACACTTTCCACTTGCCGACTAGTGAGATGAGTGTGACACTTGAGGATGTGTATAGGATTCTTGGGATCCCAGTTGTTGGTGCCCTTGTGGTTTATGACCACAAGGAGATTGGTGGGACCGACGCACTGCGATGGATATGTGGCGATGAGAGCATTTGTGGTTACTGGATAGATTGGGAGGATTTCAGCAGGTATCCAGCCTTAGTTGTTGTTTTGGCTGCATTTATTGGAGGCTTCCTTGGACCGGACCATCGGTCGAAGGGATTCGCAGTTGGTTGGGGTAGGATGCTGGAGTGGTTGGTGACACAGCCATGGAGATTTTCCTGGGGGAGTTGTGTATTGGCCGACATGTATCATGATCTCCATCAGGTTGTATACAAAGGATCCACTAGTTTGGTGAGTGGGGTGACGCCGCTACAGATCTGGGCATGGGAGCACATTGCAATCACGAGACCACATTGCACGAGATATAGGCCAATAGGGAGACTGTATGTGTATGCATATTCTGGTGCCATTGTCTAGCAAAAGTTAGGCAAGGTAGAGTATTGGTGACAGGTATTCGATGACATAGATGCAGTGATATGGAGACCCTACACGAATTGTGAGGCATGGGAGAGTGACCACTTGGAGATGCCATTTGTCTGTAGGCTGCGATATCTGATATGGCGGATCCCTTTATTATTGAGAGATTTTTGATATTATGGGTCCTAAGACAGTTTGGATTTACATAGGGGATGCCCCAAGGCGTTGCTCATTATGGGCGGCGCAAGGGTGATCCAGGATGGGGACCATGCATTCGATACCAGGTAGTATACACAAAGTATTCCACCTTATAGCCAGAGGTATGGACCAATAGGCCAGAGGTGTAGGATGCAAGGATGACAGATTATTATGCACAGTACTTTCATACGCATTCATTTCCATGATTTACAGTGCCAAATGAGCCACAGGCAATTTGGATAGCACCATAGCCAAGGGCAGAGAGACAAGAGGATGTGGCCAGTGGAGAGCAGGTGATGGGCGGATGAGAGGAGGAGGGAGAGGAGGAGGAGGGAGAGGAGGGTGTTGAGAGTGGAGATGATGAGGACGACAGCTCAGATGATGGGGATGATAGGGGAGATGATGGTGGAGAGGAGAGGCAGCAAAGGTTGGATAGTCTGGGTAGAGCACAGATTGTTCGATGAGCCAGATCTGGTGGTAGACCTCGGACAGTGATTAGGGTGTCATCCTCCTCTCAGCAGACACAGATTGTTGCATTACAGGCTTAGGCACAGACCTTTCAGGGATAGCAGGCACAGCTACAGAGCCAGCTAGCTTAGGCTCAGAGTGTGATAGTGCAGTTACAGGCAGAGCTTGCACAGGCCCAGACAAAGATATAGGCTCAGGCATAGGCACAGGTTCAGGCTCAGGCATAGGTACAGGCTCAGATGCCTGCCCCTGATTCCCAGGTGGCACAGTTGGTAGCAGAGAGGGATGTCCTTAGATGGTGGGCACTGGAGGCTGAGGGTGTGGCACAGAGAGTCATGGGTACCATAGAGAGTACCTCATTATGAGAGGCCATTGCAGAGGGATTTGAGGCAGCCAGAGAGGCTGAGTACTACAGAGTTCGCTATGAGGAGTTGTGTCCTCCTGAGCAGTGAGAGCCGTATCCCCGATCACATAGCAGGACAAGGACCCGATCACGGACATCGACACATGGCAGAGAGGTTACAGGGCCTAGACAGGATCCTGATGCAGGGACTAGTGGCAGGCCGCCTCCTTCCGGACCAGCTCCTTCAGGGGCATCTACCAGCTAGTGTTTGGGACTGATATATTTTGTACATATGCAGGGCATGTATATTGAATTTTGGTCATGTCTCATGTATTATGTTTTGAACTTTTTAGTGTCTTTGGACATTGGACATTTGTATTATTTTGATGAGCGATGATATGCAGCGGCGATGTTTTTGATGATGATATGTTGTGCATTCTTGATGTGATATGGATGCGGCTGTTTATGCATGTATGATATGAGATGTATTTTGATATGTTTTTATTGTTTTTGTGGACTAATCTTATGATGAAGGATGATCTAATGATATGATGCAAATGGATGAGCTAGGATGTAGATGTAATGCTTTGTGATAATGTGGATATGAGTTGTTGATTTATGAACTTTGTTGCAAATGCAAAAATGAATAGTATGTGTATCATGAAAATTTGATATGAATATGATATTGATAATGATAATGATGAAAAGATAAATGAATATAAAAATGATAATGATAATGATAATGAATATAAATGAGAAATGATGAATGAATATGATAATGATAAAATGATATGAATGATGAATGATAATGAAGGATAAATGCTATGAGAATGATAATGATAATGATAAAATGATAATGAATGATAAATGATAATGATAAAATGATAGTGATAATGAAAATGGGAAATGAATGATAAAATGATAATGAATTATAAAAATGAATGAATGAGAAATGAATCAAATGTCCAAATGTCCTCCACAAAGAGCTCAAAACTACATGACAACCGTTAATGTTTTCCTTCAGCCTTTCAAAACACTGATGTGAATCCAATATGCAGATGTATACAATGATCTAACAAATATGCAACTAAATGAAACTAACCAGTTTGTTGAGCCTGTTATCAGCCTTCTTGAATCATCATAGAGCATTTAAAATGTTGGAAGTATGTACAAGCATCAAAGGGGAAATTAGCACCAATGATGACTAGAGTACAACTTTCATGATTTTTGATATAGCAAGCGAACAAAAGCGTCGAGGTATAATTGAACCGAGATGACTTGAGCATTTCTTGCATAAACAAACAAAGATTAACCACCCTTCCGATGCAAATGTGGAACTGTCATCGATGATATTGCTTTGGTAATCATGTCATGTGACATATTTGCATCAGATTGACTGTTAACCTCAAGACAACAGATAAAGAAAAATCATTCTCGTTCCCTGCCACTCTAGTTCAGTACATCATCGAGTGTGCTCCAGAGTTATGATATCAAAAATCCAACAACCTTTGGTCAAACATGTAATACTATTATTTCATACATTATTCAGATTTTTGGATCATCCAAATAGACAATGATATGGTATCTGCTGAAAATTGTTCCATGATAAGGCTCGATGATTGGATAAGGTTTCACGTGAGTTGGTTGTTTGTTTGTATGATTGGATTTTATGACATTGTCCAGCTATCTTAGAATGCTATGAAAGGTACATGCCCCCAGTTGATTTTTTGCCCCGTTTATTGACACAAATTGCGAAAAGGAATATGTACAATGATCAAGCCATGGTAAGACGTTTTATCATGCTAGGAAAATGATGGCAAGATGATGCAAGTATGACCCTAAGATGCGAAAAAAGGAAAGCTAAAAAAATCAAAGTGCAAAACAAGAACTAATAGATGAGGAGGTACAGATAGTGTCTGTTTGCCAAATTTTCACTATCTGTATTTATTGCATTTTTCTAATTTCTTTTTGATTTTTTTTTTTTTTTGTATTTTTCTGCCAGTAGACTGCCTGTTTACTAGGTTTTCACCCTATGACATTTTTTCGCTCTTTTGAATTTTTTTCTCGGCCAACAGATCGCCCGCTTGCCGTGTTTTCACCCCATGACGCTTTTTTATTATTTCTATTTTTTTCCACAATTTTTAATCTTTCTTTTCTGCATATTTTCTCATTGCTTACTCTTCGTGACTTTTTCTCGAATGATGATATGACTTTACATAATACTCTTAAGAGCGTACGTTTCTTTGATGGGTTCATCAAATAGGTCCCCTTCTTGCGTGGATAGTTTGTATGCTCCCAAACCATAGACAACGATAGCCACATAAGGACCTAGCCAATTTGGTTCAAATTTTCCTTTCTTTTCTCTGTCTTGCTGATTTCGTGGGTTTTCTTTCAGAACTAGATCACCCACCTGAAAGGTACATGGCTTTACTTTGTGATTATAGCTACGAGACATCATCTGTTGGTATTCTTTCAATTGGTCAGCTGCTCTATGTCTCTTTTCATCTAGAAGCTCTAACTCTTGTAGTCGAGAAACTCTGTATTCATCATCTATTATGAGACCTTTCAGTGATACTCTTAATGATGGTATTTCAACCTCTAAAGAAAATATGGCTTCTGCTCCATAGACAAGGGAAAAAGGTGTTTCTCCTGTTGGCATTCTGACACTTGTTTTGTAAGCCCACAAGGCGGGATTGAGTTGAACATGCCAATCTTTCCCTAAATCATTTACCGTCTTCTTCAAAATATTTAGTATAGTCTTGTTTGAGGCCTCTGCTTGGCCATTCCCTTGTGGATAGTAAGGCGTTGAATATCTGTGCTAAATATGGAATCTTTCACAAAGTTCATCAACATCCTGATTTTTAAAAGGTCGACCATTATCTGTAATAATGGCATTAGGAATACCATATCGACAAATAATGTAGTTGAGTATGAAGGATGAAATTTGTTTTCCGGTGACTTTAGATAGAGGTACCACCTTAATCCATATTCTATTGCCGTGATGATGAACTTGTGCCCATTTGAAGATGAAGGATGAATTTTGCCTACTAGATCTAACCCCCATTGAGAAAATGGCCAGGTTGGTGTGAACGAGTGAAGTTCTTGTGCAGGAGCATGAATAATATTCCCATGAATCTAACATTTTGAGCATTTTTTAACAAAAGTGAATGATTCCCTCTCCATTGTAGGCCAGTAATAACCCATTCAAATCAATTTCTTGGATAAAGTTAGTCCACTTGAATGAGTACCACAAATACCCCTATGAACTTCTTGTAAAGCTTTGTTGGATTCGTCACGTTCAAGACATCAAAGTTAAGTACCATCAAGACCACGGCGATAAAGGGTATCAACAATAAGGGTATAGCGAGAAGATTGTCAGATAAAGTTACATTTTTGGTTACGGGATAAGTCAGGTGGTAAAATGTCATCTTTTAGGTAGGCATAAATCTTACCATACTAGGGCGAATCAGATCCTACCAAGTGGAATATAACTTGGCTTTCGGGTGTGTCATAAGCAGGTGTAAATAATTGTTCCACTAGAAATTCATAGCTAGTCTATTTTTCTGGGAGTTGTACCAATGATGCGATCGTAGCCATAGCGTCAGCCGCTTTGTTATCAATCCTTGGAATTTGTGTGAACTGAATGTGCACAAAGTACTTTTTGAAGTCATCGATCACCTTTTTGTATGGCAACAACTTGTCATCTTTAGTCTAATAATCATCATTGATTTGATTAATAACTAGTTGTGAGTCACCATAAACTTGGAGCTCGGTAATCCTCCATTCCAATGTTGTCTTTAGTCCAGTGATTAATGCTTCATATTCAGCTATGTTATTGGTGCATGGAAACATTAGCCTATATGACCGAGGAATAGTATGCCCTTGAGGGGCGACAAAGAGAATGCCTGCCCCCGATTCATGTAGAGTAAAATAACCATCAAAGTATAAGGACCATAGCTGCTTAGATTCTATAGTGAAAACATCGACATCTAGAAATTCAATGTGCAAGGGGTGCTCTGCTTGTAGGGGAGCGTCTGCTAGTTGATCAGCAATAACTTGTCCCTTGATTGCTTTACGATCAACATAGTGGATGTCAAACTCACTCAAAATCATGACCCATTTTGCTAACCTTCCTATTAGTGATGCTTTACTTAGTAGATACTTGAGTGGATCAATTTTTGAAATAAGATTGATTGTATGAGTTAGCATGTAATGTCAAAATTTTTGTGAAGCAAATACTACTGCTAAACAAGCCTTCTCAATGAAAGTATAGTTGAGTTCATGACTTGTTAGTGTTCTGCTGATGTAATAGATTGCATGTTCTTTCCCTTCACGGTCTTCTTATGCTAATAATGCCCCCAAGGATGTCTCGGTTGTGGCAATATACAGAATCAATGGTTTGTCTGGATTTGGTGGTACTAAAACTGGTGGGTTCATCAAGTACTGCTTGAGTTGTTGAAATGCCATTTCACATTTGTCATCCCATCTAAAAGGAGCATTCTTATGTAGGAGATGTGTGAACGGTAGACTTTTGTCAGCCAATTGCGCAATGAATCTTCTGATGGACTGAAGTCGCCCTTGTAATGATCTCAATTGACTGATGTTCTTTGGGGGAGGCATCTCCATGATTGCTTGAACTTTTGTAGGATCTACTTCAATTCCCTTTTCTAAAACTATATATCCTAAAAGTTTTATAGATGTGACCCCAAAAACACATTTCTTAAGATTTAGGTGAACTTTGAATTTTTCCAATCTGGTAAATATTTTTGATAGTATCTCTACATGTCCTTCTCTAGTGTATGATTTTTCCAATATGTCATCCACATAATCTTCCATGAATGTGTGCATCATGTCATGAAAGATCATAGTCATAGCTCTTTGATAAGTAGCCCTAGCATTCTTTAGACCGAAAGGCATGACATTCCAATAGTATGTTCCCCATGGACAAGTGAAAGTTGTTTTCTCTTGGTCTTCTGGTGCAATCTTGATTTGGTTGTAACCAGATAAACCAACCATTAATGAATACATGGCATGGCTCGCTGTTAAATCCACTATAGTGTCAATTTTTGGAAGCGGAAAGTCATCCTTGGGGCAGGCTTTGTTAAGATCTCTGAAATCAATTCACACTCTAATGCGTTTATCTGGCTTCGCTACTGGGACAATATTGGAGATCCATTCTGCATAGGCAATTGATCTTATAAATCCTGCATCTAGGAGTTTCTTGAGTTCTTCTTTAACCAGTAGTGCAACATGAGGATGCATCTTTATGAGTTTTTGTTTCACTAGTTTAGCTCCTGGTTTAATAGACAAATGATGCATTATGAGATCAGGATCAAGACTTGGCATGTCTGCATATGACCAAGCAAAATTGACTTGATTTTCTTTGAGAAATTTCATGAACTCTGGGATTTCATTATCTGTCATTGATTCAGCTACCTGTAGAATCCTTGGAATTTCTGTAGTTTCTATATTGATTTCCTTTGTAGGCTCTATCAAGATGGGAAATCACTCATGATAATGCTCCAGGAGAGTGTCAAGTTTCCCATCAACTGGTGCCTTGAAAAGGTTTTCACCATCTGATACACTCTTTATTTTATCTTTTGTGTGATATAGTACTACCAGATTTTGGTTTTCACCACTAGATCATTTTTCTTTATTTTTATTTTTGCAGCTAGGAGACTTGACACTCTCCTAGTTAAAGACTTTGTACCAGAAATCGCTAGTGGAACAATCATTTACATCATCTACGGAAAGGAAGTTTATGATAGCTTCGTCATTAGGAAAAATAGGTAAATCAATAGGTTCAGTTAGATCCTAGTCAATGAGATCAGGATGGATCAAAGGCAACAAGTCATTTGGTTGTGTGAAATCGGTGATATTTAGTGTCAAAACAAAGTTATCAGTAGGATCCGAGGCATGAGGTAGATCAATGATGGTACTATTCTCCTGATAGTCTTGTTCGTTAAAATCTGACTCAGTATCACTAGACTCATAGTTGTTTTGTAGTTCAGATTCTTGTGGTTGGGACCCTGAACCTTCTCCTTTGATTAAAGTGGGTGTATATGTGTGTATGACATCTACCTCTTTGTCTCTCCAAAATTCATCATTATGGATGGTATCCCATTCATATTCAGCAAAATCTGTATCAGAGTTATTTTCTATGAAATTCAAGATTGATGCCAAACATGCCTCTTTCTTATTAGAACCTTCTTGTAGTGTAAAAGCATTACCCTGTGATTGGTTGGATGGGGTAGCATCATAGCCTAGTCCAGTTTTATCATATGTAGCAAGCCCTGGAAGATGGATAGGCTCAACTACACCTTCTTTTCTTTTTCCAATAGGGCCATTGTCACAACCCATCTTTCACATGATGGAATACCCTTTCCCATATCTGTCAGTTGGTAAGGTGACATTTAGAACTGTTTCATCTTCATCTTTATAAAGCCAATTCAGAATTGCTGTGTCCTCAGGATCTCCCATGGGGAATTTTTCTTTGATAAATTGTCCATTGAACTTGGTAGTTGGCTCTGTTTGTATTTGTGTTGATGTTGATGCTACTGATATCTATTGTTGTGTAATAGAAGGTTGTCCATGTGATCAAGGAGATGTAGGTAGATTAGCAAGACAAAGAGAATATTCCCCAACTCCACTTTCCTTGAACTGTAGTTTCTTGTCAAAGCTTTTGGCCAATTGACTGATTTGTGTATCATTCTTAGGAGAAGTATTAGCAAGTGATTCTCAATTGTTTGGAACCAAAGTATCCTGATTAGCTTTGACATGGGCACAAGTTTGGGTGTTTGAATTATCAGCTGATATAGTGATTTCCTATCCATCATATGGAAACTTAAGACATTGATGGTAAGTGGATGGAACAACTTGCATTTCATGAATCCAAGGATGACCCAACAAGATGTTGTATGCAAGATCCCGGTCTAAAACTTGACAAAAGGTATTTTTGATAACTGGTCCCACTCTGATTGGTAGCATGATTAGACCTTTAGACGTTCTTTCCTCATCATCATAGGCTTTTATAGTAATCTTCCTTCTAGGATCAATGGAGTCCTCTGAAAATCCTAAAGCTTGAACCACCTTCAAGGTACATATATTTAAACCAGCCCCTCCATCTATTAGGACACATTTAACACGGAACTTATGGATCATGACCTCTAAGTATAATGATGAATTGTGGGGATGAGTCATGGAAACATCATCTTTGTCTGAAAATGAAAGACATGTAGGTGAGGACAAATGTCCTACCATGGCTTGAAATCGGTTCACATCCAAATCTGTGGATATAGTTGTTTCAAAAAGGGCCTTGTCTAAAATTTCCTTATGTGCAGGAGAAATCTTCAAGAGTTCTAAAATGGAAATTTGAGCCAGAGTTTTTCAAAGTTGGTTAACTAGGTCATATTGATGTTGAGGGAAGGTCTCAGTGGATTTCGAAGAGGCACCCTTCAATACAACTTTAGCTTGTGCTCTCGTTGTGACATTAACTTGTCCATTGTCTATTTTCTCATTGATTTTTATAACGTTGACTCGTTCATCGTCCATATAGAGGTGACAGATTACAGTGTCATCGATTTGATTCACATTTTTGTTAGAAGTTTCTCCCTTTTGATAACTTGGCAAAGGATTGCAAAATGCTTGGTGATCTTCATTGGATTTTTGTTGTCCTTCTACTATGATAATGCCATTGTCAATTAGGTCTTGAATAGCATGCTTCAAAGCTTGATAGTTGTTTGTGCGATGACCTCTGCGCCTATGATAGTCACAATAATAAGCTTCATTCCATGATGGAGGTTTTACACTAGTTCATAATTGCGTTGAGGTGGTAAAGTAAGGACTTTTTTTTCCATAACCTCTTTGAAAGAAGATTCCAAGGATTGTCCTAGCGGAGTGAAAGTTCTTCTACTAGAGAAGAATGAAAAGTGTTGTGGGTTCGTGTTTGAGGTATTCCCTAAGGTGTTGTTGTTGTTGTTGTTTCCACGGTAATTTTGATTACTGACAGTCCCTTGATTGAGAGTAGGATTTTGATTCATGTTGTTCCTTGGGGGGAGGATTGTTTCCTTGATTCGTGACAGAATTGACATTGTTGTAATTATTGTTACGAGGAGTATTTGGAGTACTCAGAACAAACGACTTAGTTGAGACATGATTTGAATCAACAACACCATTTTTTAAAATGTTTTTGTTGCGAGTCCAAAATTTAGATTTGTCTTGATTGTTATAATGGTTAGATGAGCTAGGGTTGTCCCTGTCAAGTTTTATTGTCCCTCTTTTGACCAAAGCACCTTCAATGGTGATGGCATCCTCAATAAATTTCTCAAAGGAAGGTGGACAATGTAGATTTAAGCGATAGCTCATTTCTGAATTTAGGCTATTGATGAAAGTAACCATTTTTTCCTTTTAAGGAACATGCCGGGGGTACCTAGCGAACATTCTTCTCCATCTTTGAAGAAAGGTAGTGAAAGGTTCACCAGGTTTTTGTGCAACTTTGCAAAGATCAATCATGGTGATTTGGTGTTGGATGTTGTAGGTGTATTGTGTTATGAACAAATTGATCAATTCCTCAAATGTTTGAATAGGAGGTGTAATCTTAGATAACCATTCCATAGAGTTAACTCCAAGGCTCCTAGGGAACAATCGCAGCAAGTAAGTGTCTTCATGTACAAATTCTAAAGTCATGTTTCAGAAGTATCTTACGTGATCAATTGGATCCGATTTCCCATTATAACGATCAAATTTGGGAATTTCACAATTTTTAGGAAATAGAATCATATTGAGACTTCTATCAAAAGGATAAGGACATATGTCATCAAGAGTGTATTTCTTTGTTGTGGCCCCCCCTTGTAACTCTTTGATTTGTCCTTGGAGTGCCTTAAATTGTTGAGTAAGAGCAGTAAGATTAGATGGGGATGTTTCTTCTTCTTTGCTCTTTAATTTCTCAGTATCAAAATCCTTAGGCAGTTTAGCTCCTTGATCGGCTAGGAAGAGAAAATACTTTTCTTTGTCACGTTGCAGGATCTTTTCTATGGCTTTAAGAAACTTGGGGTCTTGTTCAGCCTCTCTAATGTGGAGTTCTTCCTCTTGCTCATCATCACTATCGACAAGAGTTTTGTTCATGTCTTTGTACTTATGAAAAGGATTTTCTTCTCTATCAGCCATATTGTTGTCACTGAAAAGAGGATTATGATTCACACTAAAATGAGGATTACCACGTTCACCTTCTTCTTGAATGTTATGGGTAGGACTTTCTCGTTGAGAATTTTCTCCTAGTTTGTTATATTGAGATCTCATAAAAACAGGCATATGAAAGGAATCCTATGATATGATCAAAGGTCACTAAAGGACTTGACTAGGATGTGTTGAATATTCAATCGAAGGTTGTGGTATATTCTCAAACTCAAGAGGTTGATTAAGATTGTGATGTTGAGATAACGCTAATCTTTGATAGTAAGCTTGAGTAGCTAAAGGTTCTACAGCGTAATCGTCAGTGAATCCTCTAATGTAGTCTTGGTATTTATGGAGAAATTTGTGATAATGAAGCAAGACGTGTCAACTTTTATACAAAAATTCTCTGCGGTCTAAAGTTTTCTTGTAACTTAAGTTCGTTTTGGGCTTCTTGATTCTATTGAAGACTGATTTCTTGACGAACTTGGTTGATTTCCACTTTCTCAACATGGGAGAGAAATATCAGAAATTCTGGTTTGTGTAAAATTTTGACAGCAACCTAAAAGTGCTATTTTGTTCCCTAAATGTGCTACAGAAAGAGGTATATGCACTGGAGAAAAAGTCAAATGCGCTACAGAATACCTTGAATGTGCAGAAATAGAGCTTAGATGCGCTAAACCAAGAAGCATATGCACTAAAATAGTCTCTAAATGTGCTGGAAAATGACTCGGATGCGCTGAACCAGCCAGTGGATGCGCCAAAACATAGTTTATATGTGCTGCAGTTTTTCCTAGATGCGCTAAAACAGTTCTCTAAAGATAGTTTTTGGACTAGTTTTGAAAATTTAGCTGAAGTTTTTCATGTTCATTTTGGATGATCCTTTATCTAAATTAATGTTCTTGAAAACACAGCAAACAATCTAATTTAAGTTGATCGTAACCAAGCACAGAATAAGACAAGCACAACCTAAGTTAGGCTAGGACAATATCAGCTAGATTCCACGTGGGTTTCCCTAACCACATATCAGTAGCATGTGAATTCAGAAGCTTGGCTGCACGGGCTCCCCCCTACAGTGCACTCTCTTCTCAGGCCAACCAAGCTTCCAACCCCCATGAAACTCCCATGGCGAGCTGATCACCTCTACTAAAGACTGCGAAAGTGTGGAAGGCTTCACACCGACCGGTGCTAGACTAACAAATAGAAGGTTTTTGGCTTTCTAAACAATGGTATTTAGTTTGGGACCCCCATTCGAGTGGCCATAAATGGGGCAAGAGATTAATCACCATTAAGGTGGCACTCCAACTTGAGGAGGTTAAGCTCAACAGGGTTTATGGGAGTACAACTCCGTCCATATGACACATCTGCACAAGCAACCTTAGGTTTTTCCTTAAGATTTACATTTATATACCGATTGGGGGTAGCTTGGCCTTAGCTCTGTTACCGGTTTGAGTCGCATTGAGGTGATGAAATCCCCAAGCAGGCCCAATTTCTAGAGTCAATAAACATTTCTCTTACACCCAGGATCACACAAGTGCACAAGGGGAGAGGATACTTCGATTATCAAGTCAAGGTTACACAAGGAAAAGTGGGTCTGGTTTTCTGATCACCTAGTTTGCACAGGGTGAGAGCATAGTCACCTACCACTTTCAAACACAGTAAAAAAGAGTAGACAAATTCATTTTAGGTGCACCAAAATCAAAAATGATTTAATCTAAGTGAAGATTTTGCTTCACGACAAACATGGGGTTCATTTTAACTACATGATAAAGATGTGGTGGCTACCTTAGATTGATTCATTTTAAATCCAGCAAGAAAAAAAAGAAAGAAATTTTGTCTGCAGAAGGCATTAGACTCAGAATCTCTATTACAACCCAGATGCGCGAGTCTATTTCCCAGATGCGCAGAAACAAAATCTAGATGCGCAATA
This sequence comes from Sequoia sempervirens, assembly GCA_007258455.2. NCBI lineage: Eukaryota > Viridiplantae > Streptophyta > Pinopsida > Cupressales > Cupressaceae > Sequoia > Sequoia sempervirens. Next base: position 20,969 of record VDFB02364768.1, read on the forward strand.
ACAGAATCCAAATGCGTGAAGATAGAACCCGAATGCGCAAGAACAAAACCTGGATGCGCAATAACATAACCTATATGCACAAAAATAGAACTCGGATGCGCGAGAACAGAACTCGGATGTGCAAGAAAAGACACTAGATGTGCTAAACTAAAATGCAAATGTTTTTGTAATTTTTCTAAAGTAGATTTAAATGTACTAAATGATATCCTATGTGCGGTAATTAAACTCCTATATGCTCTTCAGAAATGCCCATATGCGCCAGTCTGTTTCCTATATGATCTTCAGAAATTCCCATATGCGCCGAAACAGTCTTCAGATGCGCTAATGTACTTGCAAAAAAAAAAAAATTGGATCTCCCAGATGCGCTATTGGATGTCAAAAAACCTGCAAGAAACCTACAAGAAAACCTGCAAGCAAGAAGTCTAAAATGGGGGCATAGGCCCCATGGTCGGCGCCAGAAATGTGTGATCAAAAATAATATGCATAATGAAATTAAGTAAATAATATTCAAGCACACCAATAAAACATTGTATCAAAATAGAACATAAAAGGTAAGTAAATGAAAACTCACTATTCTGCTTCGATTATCGTCCTATTGTCCTCTATCTTCATTATTTTTGTCGATTCCAGCTTTTGCTCTCAGATTGTAGGCTAGGCTCAACAAACTGTCTTCCTAAAGAAAGAGATTTAAATGTGATGCATGATGCAAGATTAAGCTATGATATGAAATAAGACTAAGATGATTGAAATAACCATGATGCTATGATATGAGAATACTAAATGAATTAAATGTATGTACTCTAATTAATTGCCTATTACCAATGCTTGGATTCACACAGGTATTTATAGAGTTTTTCGAATGATTCTGATTGGCTATCTTGATTGACAGTTGTGATAATTCCTGACAGATTGAATGGCTGAAGAAGGATGAAACTGAAGAGAAAATAGAAGAAAACTCGAAAATAAGATTTTTCTATTTTTATGAAAGAGGAAAAGATAAGAAGATAATAAATCATCTTTCTTTTAAAAGAATAAAAGAAAGATTTAAAAGCTGATAAATACTGAATTAAAAATTCAATTATTTATTTGTGGAGGATATTCAACTTTTTCTTAATTAAATGAAATATTTAATTAAGCTTTTAAAGTAGAAGAAAGTTTGTGATAAGAATAAAGCTTTAATCAGGATTTTTGAAGAAAGCAGAAGATATCATATTAAATAAAATATTTAATTATGATATGAGAAGAAAACAGAAGATAATAAAATATCTAGTTGTGATTTTAGAAAGAAAGCATAAGATCTTTAATTAAATAAGATTTATTTAATTAAATCACATTTATGAAATTAATTAAATGAAATATTTAATTAATTAGAAGAAGAAATTAAAATAGAAGAAAATATTTAAACTTAATTAAATCAAAAGATTTAATTTAAATTCAAACAATGATAATTAATTTAAATAAATAAAATGTATTTATTTAATTAATTAAGTGGACATATGAAAATAATTAAATAAAATAGATTTATTTAATTACGAAGAAGAATCGATGAATGAACAATATAATTAAATTAATTAAATTTAATCATATGTAGAGACTTTTAGATAAATTAATTAAATAATAAATATTTAATTAATTGCGAGATTATAGACATGACCATTTTATGTGTATACACTAACAGAAAGCTGTTACTCAACCATCAAAGTGAATTTGTATGTTTATCATTGTCTTGAGAACCTTTTGCAGAATATATAGTAAGAATCTAATGAAATTGGAAAATACTAGGTGTTATGTATAAATCAAGTCATCCTTCCCTCCCATGGTGCATGAATAACTTCTTAGGAAAGCCATCACTGCCGGTGAATTCAAAGTAGTAGGAAAAAAAAGCTAACAACATCATTACCATCTAGCTTCCCTAGCCATGACATTTCCTCCCATTTTCCTTTTTGCCACTTTTATCACCGATCTTGATGGGCCTTGCACTACACCATCCCATCATGTTATGTATGTTTGTATGTGTGTTTTTATGTATATTTTTATGCATTTTGTATGTTACATGCCTATATTTAGTGACTTTTATCAAAAGATTAGCTATGTGCTTAATGGTTGTTTGAAAATAATAGGTGTTTATAAAATAGTGTCTTTCATTACATTCCTATTGTCTAATTAACAAAATCTTTTGAATACATTCATACTATTTTGTAAAATTCTAGGTTGCAAAGCACTGGTTTTACAAAATCTACAACCACATAATGTTTTAAAACCCTTTACAAGTAACAACCCAATTGATTAATCATTCCTCATGATTAACGTCTCTATGTTTCAGTTTTTCATGACAAGCTTTAGTGGATGGACCTTGCAAGATGAAATCCTCAAGGGCTTCATCCAACATATCAAAGTCATCACTACTAAAAGGTTTCAGGGATAGGTTAAATTGGAAAGAGAGATTTGACATATAACCAAATAACTATGCTTTCTCCAATGGTCATGTGTGTATCTTTTGATGGTTTAGGTTCTTTGTTTTCATTTTCTAATGATTTCAAGATGTAAAATAATGTATCTAACAATGCAATAATGCTAGAAATGAAGGAAAAATGTAGAAATATAAGACTACTTTTAACTAAAATATGCAAGAAATGCTTTTCCCAATGTTGCAAAATATAACTATTTAAATGAACAACAATTTCAATGCACAAGAAAACCGTTTCATGAAATTAATTCTTAGGTTTTTTTTTACCTAATAATAGAAACAAAAATGTACATTAAAGATTATAAATCCTTCATAAATTTTGTTGAAAATGTTTGTATAGGGACTCATTCACCCTAGGGAAAATGGATCCCAAGTTTGGGTTTTGGGTATGTGCAGGATCATGATAGGCCAAAAAGTGGCGATATGATGGGTATGTGTAGGGTATGTGGCTGTCGACTTTTTTTTTACCCAAAATTGATGAAACAAAAATGGTTTTTAAACGAGGATCTCAGCTTTCCACCAATAGAAATTTGCTTTACTTTCACTTTAATAAATAATTATTATTCATTTTCTATTTGAATTACAACTAAAGTCCTAATTGATAGGTTGATTGAAAAACATCTATAGCTTTCAAATGGTATCACATTTTTTGAATCCGAAACATGTGTCACATTCTATGCTTCACATACTATAGGATTAAAAATAAATAAAAATTCATGAAGTTTTGACCAAGTTAAGGTGGTCAGACATACAAGTTTTTATATTTTTTAAAAGTTCTAATAAAAAATCTTAATTAATTATTAACTTGGAAAAAAATTAAAAAAAAATATGCATCACATCAGGACATGTGTCCTCTACTTAGAACTAAAATCTTATTAAAAATTATTATCATTTTATTTTTCTTAGGGTGGTTAGACAGACACCTACTTCTTATTTTTTCCCTAAGATTGAAGTACTACTGCATTGAAATTTCAAATTTTCATCAAATAGATTTTTAAAAAATAAAATAAACCTAGTAGTTTAGAAACTACATTCAATTTGATACAGATTCTATTCTTACATATTTTTGAAATAATATAGATAACTTATTCATATTTTTACGTCAAGTTTCCTAACTCTATTTTTTCTGAGTTTTTGGCCACTTAAGGGCCTATTTTTTCCTTGATGATCTTGCACTTACCCTTTTTTTTAAATTTTATTTTTGTACTTCTAAGGTGATCCTATGTGTTTTCTATTTCTAATCTATAACAAAAAGTTTTGTAACATATTTTCTAGATTTTAAGCCTCTAAATTCAAGTTTGACGAATTTTGACTGATGAATAATGTGACTAATTTTAATGTGCAATATGAATCTAAATGATTGAATAATGATTTCAATGTTAATATTATGCAAAATAAACTCAAATCGAATGCAATTTTTTAGATTTTTAGTGATTTTAAGCTATGCAAATTTAATCCTAAATGTAGTTTTTACTAATGCAATAATAAGGACCCTAAACGTAATGCAACTAATGAAAACCTAATGCAATCTATTTCAAAACTAAGATCTAGAGTTGAAAGGACTCCATTTTTCAAAATATTGTTGTATAAGGTTGGGTTCACCAAAATGAAATGAAAGAAAAATAGGTGGGTATAGGGGTGTCCCAAAATGGAAAAGTAGATCCAAAGAGGGACAAAGGGATCCTATCTTTCTTTAATTCACTAGGAAATGAGATCAACACAATGAAATGACAATCAACCCTTAGGTGAATCAAATCAAGGTTTGAATCTACAAATTTCACTTTTTTGTTAGGATGGGGGTCTAAGTCAAACAACACTTTGGAAAGAAAAATTAAAAATATAAAACACCTCTAAATTTAGATCTACAAAGTGCATTTAGGAGATTTAACTTAAAATAGAAGGAACCAACAAAATTTCTAGAAAATCTGAAGGTAGTAAATGTTTATGCACTTGTCAAAAGTTGATGTTTTTGTAACCCTAATAGGGACTCATTCGCCCTATGGTGAATGGGTCTTGGTAGGATTTTCTAAACAACTCTGAATCAGATATTGAAGCTTAAGACCTGTGATTCCTTCATGTCACTTGATATCTCTGCTCCTAGATCTAGATCTATCAAAAATCTACAAAATAAATTTATTTATTTGTTGGTAGCTAGGAATTTGCCTTGGTCAAACCCCGTGTTTGGTAATTAAACCTTGATGATAAATAGAAATTTGAAACATCAAATGTGTGTGCAATCCTAACCTTAAGAGAGTCTAAGATTAAGATTTAAAATAATGCCAAGAAACCCTACTCAAGTGTATTAGAGTAGGATCCTAAATGAACATGAACAATGAATAAGACCTACTTTAGGAGACCTAAAATCCCCTTAATAAGTCACAAATATGAATATACCTCTCTTTAGGTTGAAAATAAAATGATCATAGAAGATGGAATCACTTAGGAAACAAGTCATTAGGTTAGCTTGAATCTCATTGCTTCTCCCAAAACCTAGTACCCATCATGATTCTCCATAGGCATCTATCATCAACTCCTCAACAACGCTTGATATTTGATGAAAAAATGAGTTTGAAGACCTACAAATACAATAGAATTTTTCTCCAAGACTTCACTTTTTCTTTCTCCATGCTCTTGAATGTAATTTCTTGATCTCAAATGAATTTCTCTTCCTTGTTTAGTGAAAAAATTAGTGTGAAACTTATATTTATAGGATTCCTTCCTAATTTTCCAATTATAAAATCCCAAAAGCTGACACATGAGATTTTTTCACATGTGAAATTTGAGTTTGAAACCTTAAAATTACACCCAAAACATACCAAAATTTGACTTTAGGGATCTTAATGAGGACCCATTCACCCTATCGTTAATGGGTCCTGACCTAAATCATCAAGACTCCTAGAATTTTAGGCATTAATTTAATCCCTAGCATTTGTTCAATGTGGGTTATGGTGTCGAGAATTATTGGGATGCATGATAAAGGGGTATTAGGGGAGTATTAATGGGATTTTAAAATGCATTAATGAATAGGTCACCAAGATAGGTCCAAATAAGTGTGAAATTGTACTTTCTCCTAGAAAGGGGTACAATTTTCTACACTACATGTAGCATATAAATACTTATTCTTTTCACCATTTGAAACTAGAAGTAGATTTTATGAGCCACTATTATCATCAAGAAAAAGTTAAGAGAAACATTTTAGAGCTTCATTATAGCAATTCATGATCCAAGTGTCAGGAAAAAGTGTATGCAAATTCAAGTGTTCATGTTATCATTGGTTTCTATAGGCTAACCCTTTGTTGTAGATCTCAAAATAATTCAACCACTCAAGAAAGCAAGATCCAAATACTTGAGGTGATGTGTATGTCTTCAATCCTTCAGGGAAGCTATTGAAGGGTGGTAAGTTGTAGTAGTTTTTTATTTCATCATTCTTCCCTTTCAATTATCATTTATCATTGGAATTACCATTTGTGGAAGTGGAAACACTTACATGGGGTTTGACTGATGCAAGACCCTAATATGTCCCAACATTTCCTCTCTTGATGAGTGCACGTATTTTAGGTTGAAGAGGATTAAAGGGATCTTGAATACAAGTTCGATATTGTTGCATTTTAAGCCTTACATCTTGTTAAATCATGTAAACTTGCCTACAAAATTATTCGACAGTGTTAAAGAAAATTTACAAGTAGAAATAGGAGTCTCTGATATATAACCAGAGGACCTCAAAAGTTGAGTAGGACATCCTATTAGAGACTTATATTCCCCTTAATGACAATGTCCTTCTATAGTGGCTAAAAAAATATTTTCTAGGAAGGTACATATTACTCTGCACTTCCCAGATCCACCTGCAAACTATTGTTTAATTCTATTAGTTGTCATGATCTTATAATTTACATATTGGGGTGCATTATCTAATTAGGTTAATCAAACCCAATTCATTCTAAATTATTCCCATATTCCATTACATGTAGATCTAGGACTGAGTGAGTCACCTTCATGGTTTAAATTCAATCTATACACATTGTTGATCAACATTTTAATGAAACTTGGGAAAATGCCTCTTGCATCCTAGGTTCCTATCATTATAGGACCTAGGACCCCTTTTTCTATGTTTTAGGTTTATATTGAGAGATTTTTTTCTCTCCAACAAAGGAGGACTGTGTAAAATATAATAAAATTCAATCATCACCAAAAAGTGAAGTCAAAGGTGATTTATAATTATTGATATTATTATCATTGGAAGGAAATGGTTCCACTTTTAAAGATGGAATCAAAGTACTAAGAGATTTAGAAATAGCACGTTGATTTTTGACTTCAACTTGTAAGTAAATTTCTAGATCTGGATCTACCTCAATTGTATAAAGATCGTTATATACTTGAAATTCATCTTATGGTGAAGAGTAGATGAGATTTCCCCATGACATGAATTCATGGTCTACCAAGAAGAATATTATATGAAAGAGAATTAGGCATGACATGGATAAGGGTAGGAAAATTCACATGTTCTATCTCCATTGGTAGTTTGATTGTACCTAGTGATCATTTACAAACATTATCAAAGCCACAAATAGAAATAATATCAAGTTTGATGAGATATTTATCTACATCAATATTATGTAAGAGTTCAATTCTACTAAATATTAAGAAATGATCCATTATTGACGAGGGTACATTTTGTTTCAATTCTATTAATGATAACTAAAATCATGAAGGGATCATGTTGTTTCTAGATGTCAAGAGAAGGTAATTCATGTTGGTGGAATGAAATGTCTATATTTTTTGCATTCAAACAAGATAACAAGACTTATAAATTTTTCTAATAGAAGGTGATACAAATATATTACATAAGGCCTCTTGGAGTATATTGTGGTATGCAAGAAATTCTTGTGTTAATTCCCAAAGAGATATATTAGTAGAAGTAGCACAAATTTTCTTGACAAGATCATACTCTTTACCAATATGTTGAGGACAATGAGGTGTAGGAGAAAGAAAAGGTTGATGAAGTAGAATTGAAGTCACAACTAGTGTTTGTTTATCCTATTTATTATTTTGAGTATTGTATGGGTGAGAAACTACATGATATGAGGTTTTTGTGACACATTTTGATTAAGTTTATTGTATTGAGTGAGTTGCTTTATAAAATTTAGAATTTGATAAGGAGGTTTAGGTTGGTTTGGAATAGATCTAATAGAGAAAATAGGTTTAGTTTGTGGTTGAGGAACATTTGATAAAATATGAACAATAATTTTTTGTTTTATAGATTCAATAACTTTGATCATTTGTCAAAAATCCTCTATTAATGGGGGGTCCAATGCAATTTTGGATTCTTCATCTATGCTTTCCATGTTTCTAGAAGGAAGATAATTTGAACTAAGAAATGTGTTAATGATTGTACAATCTTGCACCAAAATATCCTTATGTGTAGGGAAAATAGTGGGAGAGGAAAAATCATGAGTCTCATCATTACTTAAAGAAGGAAGAGTAGGTAAAGTGATGTTAAGAATGATATCAATGATTATATTCTCTTGTGACAAGATATCCTCATGAGTAGGAAAAATATTGATTGGCCAAAGGTTGATATATATCCATTTTGATGCAATGAAAAAATAGTATTTTTGAAAGGAAAACATGTTGCTATATCCTTTTTTTAGCCATATTGTGTTTATTATGATGAAAAGAGGAGGATCTAGGGTAATTTGACCAAATGCAAAAGATGTGAATGTTATAAAATGGATTATCAAAGACATAGAGTAGGTCTAAGTAGATGTAGAGAACAACTCGTCACTAAAATATGGAGTAGATGTAGTGGGACATGGGGACTAGTTGCCCTAGTCCATAAGTAAAAAAATATAGTGTTTTAAAGCCTAGATAGGTATAGAAATATTTGCAGTTCCATGAGAATACAATTTAGGATATGAAGTTTGATAAAGAGTAGGAAATCAGTATGCCCTAGTTTGTTGATGAAGAGTACATGAAAGAAATGATTTTTTTTAAAGCATTTAAATGGTTCAATAGGAGAAATCAACTTCACACATGAATTCTCCTAGGAAGAAAAACATGGATGAAAGTGATGATAAGATGAGTATGTCAATGAGATATTAGAAGAAGGTGTTTTAGATTTTTATTTTGCAATAACAAAGAGAAAAAAATTCAAGTGTTTTAATTTTTAATGTAGATATACAATGCTTGTATTTGAAAACGAGATATTCAATGAATGTAATTCCTTAATGAAGTAAATTAGATCTAAATTTTTTCACTTAAATTAGAAAATTTTGTAAAATATATTCTATGTAGGGTTCACTAACATACTAGTATTTTGGGGAACAAATAATTGCAATGATTATTTTCAAAATTTTAACATATAATTAGTGAATATGATCAATAAGATATTCAGACAACCTAATCCTTGATCACATTAAAGAATTTATGTTATGTATATCAAAAGAGTTAAAATTGTATGAATCATTGGGTTCACCAAAATCTTAAGTGTGAAAAGAGATCCTAGATCTAACTAGTAAATTAGCTCATATCTAGTTTTTCTATTCTTAACATTGGAACATGAACCAACAAGGGTTTTAAGATTATATAACTACATCAAAGGAGAGTTAGTTTGCTTAGTTTTTTTTCTTTATTGCAAAGAGGGCATATTTGATGAGTGTGATTAATAAACCTAATTTATATAATCCCTAATATGAAAATATGACTGATTGAATAAACAAAAGCTAAAAATTATAAAAATGGGTACAAATATCATATAAGTAGACGAAAGAGCACTTGTGGTTGAAAGAAAAGACTGAAATATAAGTAGGGGGTGTTGGAATCCCTATTCCTATGTTTTTTTAATGTTCAAAATACAATTCACTTAGTGACAATTTTTTTTTCCTTATACAACCCCCAACATATCCCTAAACCAAAGTGGGTTGAAGGTTGATCATGGGTTGAGATTTATTTAATCAAGTGGAAATTATTTAAACACGAGTAATTAATTAACAAATAAAATAGATTCTCATCTCATGCCTTGAGTTCTTGTAAAGACTAAGGATGTTTGGAAAGACATGTCAACCTGGGGAGCTTGGGTCTTGTAAGGTCAAGTACACTCATCTATATGAGAAATGTACTAGATTTTGCATGTACCCATACCAATGGGAACTATGATGAAACTCCTTTACAATATCTCTAGCATCTTATCCTAGTGTCGAATGTTTTTGTCATCCACCACTAGTGAGATGGCTCAATGATGATCCTTTTTCTTTCACATTGATGAGTTATCCAATTATGATATTGTTTTGTGTTATCGATGATTTTTCCCAATGAGGATTATGTTTGATGTTAAGTTAGCGAGTTTTCTCAATGAGGATTATGTGATGTGACATCAAGGTGAGTTTTCCTAATGAGGACTTGTGATTGATCCTTCTTGTGTTTTAGATGAGTGCTTTATAGTATGTGTATGTTTAGTGTATTCTTTGTTTATGCAATGATTTTAAGCCTAATCCTTATGTGCTTGGCATGACTATGTGATTGTGGCCCATGTCACTAGATCTTCTAGCATGGTAGGAGTGGATCATTGAATCCATGAGATTGGGTGGCGTGGAAACCATTGTTGGGGATCATAAGATCATGGTTGGAGTCAACCATGACTTCAATTTGATAGGGGTCTCTCATGATTTATTATGATTTAATTCATTTATATGCAAATTGTATATGTAAAGGATGTTTATGCCCTATTTTTCATAATTTTAATAATGTGAAGTTTTGTATCTCTCTTTCAGATGGATTATATTCCACAGATAATGAATAGTGTAATTTCTCTTCATTACATGACTTTCTATTGGAGTTGAGCACAATCACATTATGGATGAATCTTCTTATGCTTATGTAATGTAATGGTAAAATGAGCATATGAACATTTCTATTTGGCTTAAAATAAATATAAAAATTATGTTTCATATGGGTTTAAAATGAATGTAAGCATCTTGGAGTAGTCTAGGATGATGTTGTGGACCTATTTTGGGCTCTAGGAAAATTCATCATCAACAATTCATTATGAACGAATTCACCTCCAACAATTTATCAGCAAAAATTGATCGCCATGAAAAATTCATCTCATGGAATATTCATCACCAAAAATTCACTAGCAATTCATGGTGGTGAATTGTTGGAGATGAATTGTTGGAGGTGAATTTGTTGATAGTGGTGAGTTTTCCTAAATCCCTTGTTTTATAGTTGTCCTACTCCTAAGATACTATTCCTAAAGTGTCATGTTATTTAGGGCTACCTTGAAGCCTCTTGTTAGGCCTTGTAAAATCAAAATTTTCTTTTATATTTTAATTTAGCTTTATTCTTTCTTAGGTAAGGAGGTAGGGATGTAGAGGAGGTAATTACTCTCCTCCATGCCTTCTCCTTCGCTTGTATGCAATTTCCAATGTTTATGAAGATCAAACTCTTCTATTGACACCAAGTCATGTTTTTTCATTTATGAGTTTATAGGGTGTTGTAGATACTCTTACGTGGTTCCTTAGTTCTTGGGGGGAAATAGAATTCATTCCTTAGTCTAGGGAAGCTCACTTCTAAGTACATTGTTTCCCTTGTAGGGACACCAATGTGCAAAATCTGTGCCAATGATACAAGTATCCCAATTGGACTCAAGCACCCTAAATAGACACATGAGACTTTTAGGACACTAGTTCTAAGTACTAATATCCTAGGATGTGTTGTTTTGTGTCCTTTTCCTCGGTAGTAGGTGATTTTGGGCTTCATATGAGAACAAAATATGAATAAAAGTTATTCCCCATGGTCTTTGTAGTCTCGGGATATTTTGAGAACGTCTAGATATGTGTTTCCATTAACAATTTATGACATATCCTTTCCTTTGGAAATGTGTAGTTATTTGGAAGTGACCCATCATCATTCCAATTAGTAGAGATTCTGTGCTTCTTAGTTAGGAAACTTGTGAAGGTTGGCCTTGGTGTTTAGAATTGTTAAGTTAGTTTGGATGTGGATTTGTGGTTGATGATTGCATCATCCTATCATAGCATGGTGTTGTGAGAGAACACAATCATGGGTGAGTAATCGATTGTCATATAGGTGGAATCCTCTCTCTCATAGGTTCATCGTGGTGGATTTATCTCATGATTCTTAGCCTTTTTTTATTTCCAACATGCTTATGCAAAGGTGAAGTCATATTTTTTTCATTATGTCACTGTGCTTTATAGGAAACATGTGTGCATGTTGTTGTGTAAGTATGATATGTTGTTGCTTTAATGACATTATTTTTTTTCTTTCAAGGAAAAAAAAATCCATTAAGTTTTGTTCTAAGCAATAGTTTTATGGTTGTACTTGTTGAAGATTTTTTCTTTCAAACATTTGGAGCCTCTAAATGAGAAAGATAAGTTAACAAGAGAGAAATATAAGTTAATCCAAATGGAAACTTTTAAGTCCTATAACTCACAAGACCTCATAGAAATAAATGGAAAATAAAAGGCTTCATAAAAAGTTGTGGAAGAAAAGAAAAAGGAAATATTGGATAATAAGAAATACAAAAATAAAATTAACACTTTTTTAGAATGAGGGAAAATGAAGAAAAAAATTGAAGTGTGTTTTATGCATGAAATCTAGACTTAATGAAGATAATTTCATGAAGAAAAGGATTCACCATATTATACATATACTTGAGCAAGAAGGGATTCATGCATCCATCATAGATCCTTCATTGAAATTAGATTTTTCTACTTATAAAAGGATATATCTAAAGAGAAAACACTTATGACAACTATAGTTTATGAGATTGATAGATGATTTCTTGACTCAAAGTATCCCATCATATTTTTTCTTACCCAAAAGTGTTCATATCATTCTATCCTTGTGATAAATCCAAACTATTTGTAGCAAAAAAAATTACATATGTGTTTGTGGACAAGGAACTATTGAGATATGCAATCATTATATCCGTAGTATCTTACTTGTTCTTGAAATAACCAACAATCTTCTTTCTATATATTATTTCATAGATTCATGGGAGATAATTGATTTTACATCCACTTCAATGAGAATTCGAGATTTATATAGGATAGAGGTTATTGTGATTGGAAAGATTCACTATTTCTCATTTTATACTTTCT
>VDFB02364769.1:0-68850 GCA_007258455.2 Sequoia sempervirens
TTTAGCTTTTCACATAGCAAGTGAAGAGATAGACATATAGTCAAAAAAAATTCGAAAATAACTAGTATTGAAAAATATTTTACAATATCTTTCACAAATAGTTAAACTTTTGATTACCATTCAAGTGATAATTTAATACAAAAATATAAAAATATGTGACTATGGATTTAAATTATAGTTTGTAACTTGAGTTTGACAATTCATAGTGATGGTTGAACAAAAGATTGGTTAGGGTGAATACATGACTATGAATACAAAATAGAGTTTTAATATCTTTAATTTCGCAAGTAATACTAAAGCAATTAGTTGTTATACTAGTGCTTCAATGGTTGTCTACTCAATTCAATTTTCTTGTTTGACAAATGTTGAAGTTTGAACATATAGAGTTGAATTTTTTTTGTCGTATTTGGTATTCTATGAGATATCTATTATAAGAGTTGTTTCATGCTTACTAAAAAATGAACAAATAATCTTAACTTACAATTATATAGCACTTACAATATATAGGATTTGTAGATAATTAGATCTTACAATATATATAGAACAGTTTATAGTTTATACAAAAATATTATCTCAAGTTACAATATAGAGTTGAATTTTTTTTGTCGTATTTGGTATTCTATGAGATATATATTATAAGAGTTGTTTCATGCTTACTAAAAAATGAACAAATAATCTTAACTTACAATTATATAGCACTTACAATATATAGGATTTGTAGATAATTAGATCTTACAATATATATAGAACAGTTTATAGTTTATACAAAAATATTATCTCAAGTTACAATATAGAGTTGAATTTTTTTTGTCGTATTTGGTATTCTATGAGATATATATTATAAGAGTTGTTTCATGCTTACTAAAAAATGAACAAATAATCTTAACTTACAATTATATAGCACTTACAATATATAGGATTTGTAGATAATTAGATCTTACAATATATATAGAACAGTTTATAGTTTATACAAAAATATTATCTCAAGTTACAATATTTAGAAGCAACTATGAACAAGAAATGAAGGAAATGTAAGCCAAAGGAAATGAATGAATAGTATAATGCACAAACTTATAGTTGATAGAATTGTGATTAATATAATCTAAACGTACAATGGTAGATTAAAAACTCCAAAAAGTATAGCAACTTGATGATTATGTAGAAAAAATTAGTAGAGAAAATGATTATTTATTGTCATGTCATAAAGGAATTGTTGTTGATATATATAGTTTCGTTTGACTGGATGATATTCAATTGTTAAGATTGAAGCATGTTAGATAGAAGAATCAATGGATGAATTTGATTAGGGTCCTCTCCCTAATAAGCATAGAATAATAAGAGTAAGGGTGTCATCTAATTCGAGGGACTTCAAGAACTATTTTTATGAAGTAGGGGGTCTTATGAGGCTAAAAAAATAAAATAAAAAATGCTAAAGAATTAATCAAAATATTTCTTTGATAAATAGGAGCCTCCACTTTTTAGTTTGTAATTTTAAGGCCGAGCATTTGGGGTGGGGCTAGAAATTTTCCCCACTAGAGTTACGAATTTCTTACACTTGTCAATCATATGAAGTTTTTAAATTCCCATCAATTAATTTTTTAATCATTTTATATTAATATACTCCATTGAATTAAATATACAAAATAATAAAATTCATGAGACCACCAACTTTTATAAATTTTACAACTTACTACAAAATTCATAAATACCTAGTTAATCTTTTGAGGAAGCCCCCCGCATTGGACCGCAGCCTAAGCACTTGTAAAATTTGAAGGATGGCTCGTATGATTTTGCAGGGACAAGTACATATTGCACGCCTTCATGGAATGCGAGGGAACTGCTCTGAGCGGTGCACCGGACATTTAAACGGTACGGATTGTTGTTCTACTGGCTGCACCGTACATTTCACAGACTTCCTCCTCAAGCACTGTCGTTCTCTGCCCCATGCCTCCATTATTGTGCAACGAGAAGCGCATATTAATTATATCAATCGAGAACTTTGTCCCTTTCATTAATGTGTAAACCTTGGATTTCATCCCATTCTTTACTTTTTCAGCTGGGACAACAACCTTTCTGAGCACACTGCTTTGACAGTGATGAGGGAGCACCAATGGCCATCATCCATCTTTACTGTCTTCTGTTCAACTTGCTTGGATTTCTGGGCCACTGTATTTTGTTCTCTTTCTTTTGTAGAAATGGAAATGGATCTTTTTATAGTCTAGGCAGGGCGATCTATTTTTTTGATCTATAGATGATTTAGAGTAATCTATTTTTTGGTTTATAATTGACGTATATTTTTTTATCTATAGATGATTTATAGTAATCTATTTTTTGGTCTATACCTGATGTATAGTACTCCACACAGGTGGCATCTAACCGTGCTACAAACGAGGCGTACATATCTTACCCTTACAGGATTTGAACTCTGACTTCTCTTTCAAAAATACAAATTCTGAGACTCTTCACCCCCTAAGTTTTATTGCATTAACCGCATTCATTTTTATTTTAAAGACAGTGAAGCCCAACAATAAATGCCTCCACTATAAATTTTCTGTGTTGTCAGACAATTATTATTGTATAAAACTAATATGTATATTAGGAAAGATTTACGGCAGATACTGTAGAATTCTTATCTAAGATCACACTGCATTAAATGTGTATTCTTCCATCTAAACAGTTGGAGTTGCATCCGAACTCTTGCAATGCTATTTAATGTGTATTTAATAATTGTAGGTTTGACTGGATAGAGAAATAGCGACTCCAATGCTCCCTATATTCCATTCTTTCAATTCAACGGTCAATAAATGTTCACTGCAGTAAATGTTCTATGGAAATGTCAATTTTGCCACGGATTTTTCTAAATTGGTGATAGAGAAAGGATTAGTAGTCGTTTATTTTAACTTTTCAGATTTCATCAAAAAAAAATTTGGAGGTTTTTTGGTATGTGATTTAAGATCTTAACGTTATTGTTTCAACTTCTGGGTAGCAACAATGGATTCATTTTGTACACAAAAGTCAAAAAGTGGTCATTTAGAAGTGATGTCTAATACTTATCATAAATGCCCCAATAATCATGTGCTACAATTACTAACTAATCCAATACATATTTGTCTAATAAATGTTTTGACCAATACTTATGAACAAATGCCTCAGCGACCATGCACTATGGGTGTAGAAGCGGGTGGCTATTGGTACATGTGGAATATTTTAGTGGGCTTTTAATTATCATGGATTGGGTTTTTAAAGATAGTAATTGGGGGGTTAGGTGGGAAAAAACATAGCAGTTATTGGTACAATTGGTTATTGGGTCCTTTCCTCTAATTAGATATATATTAACTCATAACTGACACATTCTATATTATGTATTAGGGCATTATTGGTTTTTATTGTTTCTTGATTAGATTGTGTGAGCATTTATCATCAATGATTTGAATCACAATTTATAATCTACCATCAAAATAATAGAATACTATTAGAAACACATCTCAATCTCTTAAGAAATAAAGTCCAAGACAAATGAATATAGATAAGCTCAATAGACAGGTAAATTCAACAATAAAAGATCAAAAGTTCAAGTGACAATTGGAGGCAACAATTTGTTTTGGGTAGCTTCCTTTACAAGTGCAAAAGATAAAAATTTATTTGGGTGTTTTTCTCCACTTGAACAGTCGTAGTTTAATATAAATTTTCTTTCTTTCGGAGAATAAAGATCAATATTTATGAACTCTCAAGGATATGGTAGATTAAAATCTTGATAAAATAAATTAGATGAAAGTTATATTGAAATCGAGTAATAAATCAATTTTAAGTTTGAAATAATTTTTTATTAGCATTTTAAGAGATTTTGATTCTTTTTAGGAGAGAAATTTGGTTCATATTATTTATTTTAGTAATTAAGGTGGTTTTTTAAAAATCAAGGGGTTTGGAGCAACAATCAATAGTAATTTTACATCTCATTCATTTATAAAAGTGGTGAATAATTGTCTTTATTTTATAGATGACAATCTACCTTTACTTATTGAATAGTTTAATATTTAAGAATAGCTCAATCAAAATATTAAAACGACTTAACAAAATTCACAATAAATTATCTCTCATTAATTACAAAATGAACTATATTTTGGTTTGTTATTTATATATTACAATTCATGTTAAAATAATTAAATTTGAACATATTTGCTTGTAAAATGAAAATTATTGATACAAAATCAAGATAAGAAGTACAATCTACTCCACAAACATATCAATCCAAATTCAACTTCTTCTTTTGTGCTTGCTAGCTTCTATATAAAGTATGCATCATCAATTGATCTCCATGTCTAGAAACAATCTTAGACTCTTTGTGTATTCAAACAATTCAATATAATTCATAATAAATTTTCTATCATTTAATACAATTGTTAGTATTATGTTGTGTTATTTATATATTAAAATGTATACTAAACTAACTAAATATTTGCTTGGAAAATGGAAGGTCTTAATACAAAGTCAAGATAAGAAGTATAATCTACTTTGCAAATATATCAACTCAAAGCCAACTTCTTACTCTATGTTTTGTTGCTTCCATATAAATTATGCATCCCACTAATCTCCATGTCCACAAACAATCTTGACTCTTTGTTTGTCAATACTAAACAAATATCAACATCATTGAACATTCTTAATTGTATTTACATATGAAATACAAACAAATTGTAGAAGAATGTATGAGCATCACTTAAAATATATAAAATATAAAGGGAGATCAATTTTAAATATTTAAGTCTTGTAGATCTTGATGCTTTGAATAATAGATAGAACAAAGAAAGGTCAAAACAAAAATATATCTTATAGTATAAGCAATTTTTAGGTCACTAGTAAGAATGATTCAATTTGAGACACCTTCCTTTTGTAAATATGTTGTCTAATTTTTAATTTAAAAAAATAATAGATAACAAGTTTTATCGAGATTTATCTAGAGAATTTATGTTCAAGGGGATTGTTTTTTACTAGATAAAAGAGGTTTTTGAAAAGATCCCAACCCTTCGACAAAACATGAACAAAAAATAAAGTGGGACAACTTAAAATCAATTTTTAAACTATAGCACAAATGTAGTAATGATGTTAGGAATAAACAAAGTCATAAAAGAATTAAGTAATACCATGTACCCAAAGTAGCAATTCTCACACCCTTGACTAGGATGTGGGACTAAGAAACATGTTTTAAAAGACTTTTCTTCTGTCATTGAATTATTATCCATGAAAGCTCATTATTTTAGGGAAGGGAGAAGGGGAAACCCTCTTTGAGTCCCTTGTAGACACCTAACAAATACCTGTCACATCGTCATCACCTATCCATTTGTCCATTAATTAAATAAATTATAATAATTTATTTAATTATCCTAAATCATATTTTCCTAAGTCCTAAGCCATGCCCCTAAATTCCTAATAAATTAATTACCTTCATATTCCCCCTTCACGCGATTTAATAAACTTTATTTATTAAATACCACATTTTCCACCTAAAAATCACAAAAAAATTATAAAAACTATTTTTCCTCCACTCTCCTATTCACAACTACCTAACCAACTTGATCTCAATTGTTGACCTCTCAACCAATCCTCACCATTGATCAATTCAATCTCAAACCTATAAATCTACACATCCCCAAGCCATTTTCATACAAAACCTAAGAAATGCATTAGCATGTTGCCACTATGAGCAACTACATATCTTCCAACAACAATCTTGGAGCATAACCACCTTCATGGTGCAATAGGGATCATGTGGGTGAGATTTATTATTTTGTTTCATTCATATTTACATGATTTCTTGCTCTAATAAGGTGATAGTTAGATGTGAAATAAGGTTATATTTTAAGCATTTTTATCTTATTTTTATTTCATATTTTTTTTGTTCAAATTCTCTGCACACCTAATGGAATCATTTCTTAACTAACCCTTACATTTTATAGGTTTTTCTTGCTCAAATTTGGAAGTTGATAAACATTTTTTTTTAAAATAGGAGGTGAGATTTTGTAGGGAGCCTCCTAAGACAAAACATGTCACAATTATGTTCAAAAGGATTAAGAGATAAAGATTCATATAAAATTTGTTATTTTGTTTAATTTTTTTTTAAAGTATTTTTATGGGTCCCTCAACATTTTAGTATCAATATTGTATAGATTCATACAATACAAATCCATATTGTATGGTACTAAAAAAAATCATTACCTCTACGCAAAAAATATTTAGTATTGGTTGGTTGAAAATAAAAATAATTTACATGACTACTAGTTTTAAAATTCTAAATTAAATATTGTGTTAAGAAGATTAGTCTTCGTCCAAACAACATGACATTTCAAATGTTTAGATCCTATTCATGTTAGTCAATAAGGCTTAATACCCATTCATCAGGCCATGTATGCTCTTGCACTTAGCTCACAATCACATATGTGATTAAGGCTATCATGACCTCGAAACTATTTGCCAAAGCCATACCAATAAATGTTAACATTGACTATTGTTGTAACTACAAGAAAGGTGTAATTATTAGCATTTATTCTAACCAATAAAGGCAACTATAGCTATTAACAATTAAGTGCTAACTGTAGTTGCTAGGTTTTAATTGTTATATAAATCACCACATGTGACCAAAGAGGTCATAATTTCCAATAGTAAGCTTGATTGCTAGGTCTTGATTCCCACTTTTTTACTCCTTAAAATAGCACTTTTTCAAATTGGCATAGTTTTTTTCTTATATATTAGTTTTTTTTTTTTTAAATAACTATTGGAAATCTTACCAAGATAACTTCATTGTGGTAGAGATAGTTTTTATAGACTTGGCCCCAATTTTTAGGTATAATTATTCAAACGTTCAAACACATATTTTTCATATAGAATGCAAATTTGATAGTTTTAAAAAATTGCATAGAAAATCATGAATAACATCATATTAACATTTTTATGTATTAACATTCATTTCTAATTTTATAGGGGTTTAAATTTCACTACTAATACATCTTTCTTGTAGCAAACTATATGCCAAAAAAAAACATTTCTAAAACAATTAAAATTTTAACTGTAGAATGCTTATCCAAGCATATCTTTGAACCTACTAACATATTTGTTGCACAACATTTATCAAATATTCTCTTTTTAAAACCACTAGATTAGTTGCACATATTTTATGCTTTAACGGGAGTGAAAACTCGTTTATTGTGCCTATGAGAAGTTTCAATTGTGTATACTCTCTCCTCACACTAAAAGTTGATCATGGAGATTAGAAAAAATACATATCCTTTGTTGTGTTAATCCAAGACTCCAAGTTGCATATTCTCTTCATTTGCATTGCAAGGTGATTTTCATAAGTAAACACTTGGACTTCTTTCCATTTAGAATACCTACTTAAGGATTTCATCACCTTAGGGGATAAATTGAACCCTTGTATCTTGGTGGGGTATATAAATATATGGGAGAATCAAAAGACTCGCCCCATTAGAAGGGATATTTTTCATTATAGGCTAAACTTGTAATACTTTATACCTTTCAAATTGAAAGAGGGGAGTAGGTTACCCTCTCATACTAATTTTTTCAACATATACCTAGTTCATTTAATAAAATTAGGCCTCATATACCTTCACATATATGGAGGATATCCCATAGTTAAGCTTGTAAATCCTCTAGATAAGACCTTTCATCCATCCTTTTCATGGTGCACTCATAATAAATTAACTTCTCAAGAAGTTATCCACATCATATTTCTAAGTTGTTAATATAGATCACTATGTGTAAGGCCTTGGCCTCCATACTAAGGGTTGTAAAGATGATGACTTGATATAGTTTGTGTTTCCTAGCTATTTGTAACATGGTAGATAGTTTATTGGTGAGAAAAAAAAAATTGACACCCCTACTTGAATTTAAAATAGGTTATCAATGTGCTTGACGTGTCTTGTAATTGAAATTAGTGAACAACCTTTATGTTCAAACTTTAAATAATGTGCAAGTGATGTGTCATTTTATAAAAAATTATTGAACACGCTTTGAGTCTAAACTATAAACATTTTCAATTTCAATATTTTCAAGTCAACAATCCAACTTCAATTTAAGATCATAACTAAATCCTCTTGCAACCAAGGCAACCCACCACCTCAATCAAAACCCTTCTTTTTCCAATTTCAAAAAATCATCCTAAAGCTTCCTAATCCAAATTAAACTCATTCAAATCCACCCCTTTCCAATTCAACTCATCCTAATTCAACCCATCCTAATCCAAGCCTTTCAAATCTAGCTCATTTTAATCCAACCTATTCAAATCCAACTCATCTTAATCTAACCCATTCAAATCCAACTCAATCCCTTACCCATCAATCAATTTCATCATGAATCCTTATATGACATTACCTTAATCAAGATTGGAATAAGCTCTAATCCTTCACTCATCAATGAATTCCCTCATGAATCCTTTGATGACATTTCCGTAAGAAAGATTTCCATAAGCTCCAATTGCTCACCCATCAATTATCAAGATCATGAATCAACTAGCACAAGCTATTTTCTTTATTCAAATACATAGATCCATTAGTTATTCTTATTCTTCCTTTGATAAGGGAAACCCATTTCTAACCAAAGTTCCACATCACCAATCTATATTCTTAACTAATCGTAAAAATTATTTATAGTCATCCTTCCCTTACCTTTGGAAAGGGAAATTCATCTCTAATCCATGGCATGCATCATCAATCTATACCCAAAATTCACACCTCATATGAGTGTCTTGTAGCATCCAGCTCTCATGCCAACTATTCATCCTCAAAATATTCACATTGCAATCCATCCCAATCCAAACACATCAAAGAATGTCACCTTTATGGATTTCCTATAAGGACTATTTGAAAATTACCATAGGCCAAAAAGCACAAACAAAGTTATGACATTGCACAATACTACTAATATCATGCCTGACGACCATGTGGAAATTAATCTCAAATACCTTGAATTTGTTAAATCTATTATAACCACTATAGACACATAAATTTGTTCATACTCAACCACACTTGACTTTACCCCTTTTTAGCCAATTAAATAATATTTACCATTTATTTAATTAATATGTCCTTTACCTTTATTTACCTGTATCCCTCACTTATATTTATTTAATTAAGTTTATCATTAACCCCCAAATCCTTCAACTACATCAATTAATTAATACCTACTTAGTTAATTGATTTTGATTAATTAACCTCAATTAGTATTTTCCTAATATTTAATTTCACCTCACCCTCAATCCTTGTCCATTCAATCATAGCCATTGAATCCATCTACATGGATTAAGATCTATACTTTCCATCACTTTTAACAAGTGTCCTAAACTACCTACCCTACCCATTTCTCACACATGTGAGCATATCTCTCACATATGAAGCCACCCTACCTCTCTCACTTGTCTCTTTCATGAGCCTCCATATGTGTATGCTCACACATGTGTGAGCACACCTAACTCTTACTTCTATGACACATGTCATTATCATGAATGTGTCATTATCGTGAATCCATATTATGACACTTGTCACAACGCTAAGCTCCTAATCCATGCTCTCACTCTCATTCAATCCTAGCTATCCATTAACCAATCCATCTTAGCTCTTGATCTTCCTCTTGGAAAATCTATAAATGAAGTCCTTTGCTCTCATTTTCACCATCTTATATCATCCTAAATAATTGTATTCCTATCTTCTATATCCAATCTACCTTCATCATAGCATCATGTTGTCGCCATAAGAAAACACATTTTACCATTCACCATACATACAAAGGAGCAAATCAAGTGGAGCATTGGGTGCACTTTACTTTAGCTTAATCCAAGGAGAAAGATTATAAAGGTATAAGATTTGGTTTTTGTACTTATCTTTTATGTTTATTACCTTCTATCATTTCTTGATTTTCATTTTGGCATGACTGGTCTCCTAACCCCATTGTTTTTGTGCTTTTTCATGTCTCGAGTTTTGGAACAATACTTTTGCATTGTATTTCAATGTTTATGCTTTAGGAACGACACTTTTACCCTATTCTTTAGTGCTTGTGCTTTTAACACTTCCAATTTTAGCGCTTGTGCTTAGCTTTAGTTATTTTCTTTTATATGATTTTTAGTTTGTCTCTAACTAGTTTTTGTAGATTCTATGGCATTATGTGTTTCCCTATTTGTTTCTAACTTTATAAGTATTTTTTTGGTGTTTTAAACTCTCTTTTTTGTAGGAAATCTAATAGTGTGTTGTTGTGCAACTCTATTTAGTGTATGTGACATGTCCTTCATTACATCTGTTTTGGTTTAGCACTTGTGCTTTGTAGATTTATGCTTTTGTGGGTAGGTATAAAATATCTCTATTTCTAGGTTTTTTTTAGTTCTAAAATCATGCTTTCACTATTCAGTGCTTATGTTGTCGAATGTTTGCACTCTTTCATCTAGCAGCTACACTTTTTTAGAACTTGCACTCTATCTTTTAGCAAGATAAATAAGTAGAAAGATGGGATAAAATAATTTCAAAGTTAAACAAACTCATAATTATTAATTGTCAGTTAGAATGTCAAATTGTATGTGATTAACAATTCCAAGACCTTCAAAGAATATCAATATAAAATTTGTATTAGGTTTGTCAAAAATGTCATAATTCTATACTTCTAATAGTTGACAAGTTTTCTAAGATGGTGCATTTCATAGGAAAAAAAAATACAAATGATGCGATATATGCACCTAATCTATTTTTTAAAATGTTTTATGATTGCATGAATTGTCAAAAGATAATATTAAACAAAGAAACATTTTTTGGCAATTAATTTTTAAAAAAATTGTGGAAGAAAATAAAAAATATGTTATTGTTTAGTTTATCATATCATCCACAAACAAATAGACATGCACATATATGATGAAATTTGACATATCAACCACAAATAGGTGGACAAACAAAAATGGTAAACAAAATCTAGATAAAATGTTCAGATGTATTGAGAAAATGGAAACATGAAATTGGAACATGATTTTAGCACAAGATAAATTTGCTTATAATAATTCAATGCATAACACCATTTGAGATAGTATATGGAAACAATTCAATAAATGTGTCAAAGTTGTGAGAGAATTTACAAAACATGTGAAGATAATACATGAAGAGGTTAGAAGAAAATTTAGAAAAAATGAATTCCAAATACCAAAAAGGCTAATGAAAAAAACCATGAGTTTGTGATAGGAGATGAAGTCACTATATATCTAAGAAATGTGAGATTCTCACAAAGAACATACATCAAATTAAATATGAATCTAATTTGGTCCTTATAAGATCAATAAGGAATTTGGTTCAAAAAATACATATGAAATAGCAGTACTAGAAAGTTTGAGAATATTACCAATGTTTAACACAAAAAATTTATATGAATATTATGAAGCTGAATAGAAAGAAGATAGAATGAAAGTGGATTGGAGAAAACAAATAGTAAAATAAAAGAAAGAAATTGAGGAGATATTGTCTGACAAAGTTGGAAAGAACACTAGAAACAAAAATTTCAAAGAATATTTGGAAAATTAGAGGGGAAGGCTAATTAAAATTGCAACAAAGATATATACAATTGTGATGAACCATTTTAGTTTTCCTTTAGCCATCTTAAAGTGGGGGATTAATTTTTTGATTGTCTAAAGTGTATAATGTAGAAGCATCTAGAGTGTACAAGAACAATCTTACATCAACCAAAAATATTTTTTTACACCTTTTTGTTTTGCATTTTATAGATTCCTTAATAAGATTGCAATCATTAAACTCTTATTATAGAAGGTTATTCATCTTGTAAAGGCATATTATATTTGTCACCCTTTCACATCAAAGTTCCAAAATTAGATCTTATATATAACACCACAAATTAATTCTAAAGTTTCCAATGATATTACAATTCACAATTATATGATTTTATACTAATGTTGTTTTATTTTTCAAAACTTCTTGTTAGTCACATCAATTTTTTAATCAAATAATACATAGTTGACCTATATATCTGTTGATGATGTTTTCTGCACAGCAACAACTCAGACAAGATATAATATTCTATTTCTCTTGAAAGGTAAATCTCTATCAGCAAGCCTCAAGAGATAACCCCAAGGTCTCTAATGTCAGGTCTTGACAATGCATAAACAACTCAATGATAAATGTGAAAATGCTGGTAATCACAATAGGACCTTACTACAAGCAAAATACTAAATCTCAATTTATCAGATCCAACAATATGATGATACTTCAATCCTAAATTTAATCCACTAATCAAATAAATAACAAAAGGTAAGGGTTTCAAAGAGATTTCTAGATCTAACACTAAACCTAAAATTAACAATGCAAATGACAAAACACTTGAAATGGACCAATCCCTCAAAAAATTGATTTCTACTTAACCCAGATGAATCTGCAATTTTATAGAAACAATGCAATCTTCTAAGGTGTTAAGATTTTCAAATCATGAACATTCATTCAAACAACCCTATTGCAATTGAAATGAATGAACCCTCACAATTGAACTAAGCACAATGAATATAAAGTCCAGGCTAACTTTGCAAAGCAACTAACTATCAGTTGGTTGCGAAAAGTATGGACCAGGGATTGCTGCAACACTTCAAATATCAAACCATAAACATCATTGAATCAAATCTAATCTAAATATCGATTTTCCTCAAAGCAATTCTAAAGATAGAATAACAAGAACCATGCAAGATAAGAAGAACACAAGTATGGCACCAAATCACAATGTCATTACTTGCATCAAATTATCCACTGTAGCAACAATTTCAGCTTTCTGTTACAATATTTGCTTGAAAACAACTACTTGCTAACTCTTGCTCTACTTAATTCGCTCTCTATTTGTCTATTGCTTTACAAAGTTAGCCTGGACTTTATATTCATTGTGCTTAGTTCAATTGTGAGGGTTCATTCATTTCAATTGCAATAGGGTTATTTGAATGAATGTTCATGATTTGAAAATCTTAACACCTTAGAAAATTGCACTGTTTTTATAAGATTGTAGATTCATCTGGGTCAAGTAAAAATCAGTTTTTTGAGGGATTGGTCCATTTCAAGTGTTTTTTCATTTGCATTGTTAATCTTAGGTTTAGTGTTAGATCTAGAAATCTCTTTGAAACCCTTACCTTTTGTTATTTCTTTGATTAATGGATTAAATTTAGGATTGAAGTATCATCATATTGTTGGATCTGATAAATTGAGATTCAGTATCTTGCTTGTAGTAAGGTCCTATTGTGATTACCATCATTTTCACATTTATCACTAAGTTGTTTATGCATTGTCAAAACCTGACATTAGAGACCTTGGGGTTATCTCTTGAGGCTTGCTGATAGAGATTTGTCTTTCAAGAGAGATAGGATATTATATCTTGTCTGATTTGTTGTTGTGCAAAAAACATCATCAACAATAACAAACATAAAGGCTTTGGAGTTTTTCTAAGGTGTTTGCGTCGAAACCACAGGGTCTTGGGGCATCCCCTCCGGATGTCTTAAATGGTGGGGCTACTAATGTTGTACAAATTCATCTTGTAGAATCCCCTAAAGAGTGAGAGGTTGGGTCTCAGGTTGCCATTTTGGGTGATAGTGCTTTGGCTATCATTTTTGGTGGATTTTCTAATATGTTTGTGCCTGCACGGAAGAATAATGTTGAAATCACCGAGACAGTGGCTGGAGGCATTCATCTTCAAGAAAAAAGTGTGTTGGCTTGACAGGATAAGGCAGTGCAAGTGGAAGAAGGATGGATTATTGTTATGGGCAAGAAAGCAAAATTCTTTAGGCCTTCTTTCGACATGACTCTTCGCTCCCACAAGAGAAGTTCTAAATGTAAATCTTGATGGGTCTTGATTGGGGGCTGATTTTTTTGGTTGGCTGCAGGCTATTATTTTTGTAGCTTTGTTTTTGGTTTGTAAAGGGTTTCGGGTCCCTTCAAAACCTTTTTTTTCCTAATAAAAAAAAAACATAAAGGCTTTGTGCCAATATTCAAATACATATCCAAACTTCTTGGTCCCAAGGAGGTTCATGATTAGAACCACATTAAGTTTGATTATATATATCTCACTACATGTGACAATCATCCTAAACAAACACTTTTACATATTTCAGGTGAATAGAGATTTGTACCCATTTGTTGATTAGCACACTTCATCCTAATTTCTTGCACCCTCTATGTAAACACCATTCATCCTCATTAGATAACAACTAGAAGAAAAAACAAACAATCAAATCTATAGATTGAAATTCAAACTTGGTATATTGAGCTTAGTAGAAAAATAAGAGCATTGTATTGTATATCAACTTAGACAATTGTAATTTGACATATTGATTCTACTTGTATATTATTGAAGGCTAAGGCCTCATGAAGTAAGCCTTTCCAATAAATGTTTTAATATATCTCTAACTTGAATTAGTAATATCATATTTTTGTTAAATTGTTATTAAATCATACTATGAGTGACATATGTTTAGTTACATAATTAGAGAATCCTTAACTAGACCCTCTAACTATATCTACATCAACAAATAATACTAATAAATGTCATTGCCTCTATAAGTTAAACAATGTTTAAATCAAATAATTAATACTCTTTTAAATTAAAAAATCATAACACATTGTTTGCTTTTGAGTTACAATCTCAAATATTACTATTTGTAAATTTTTAATCAAATTATTACTTAAATTTATTACCCTTCCCTTTTACAATTATTATAAGATCAAAATAATTGATTTACTAAAGAGTCATTTCATATTTAAAAATAAATGTCCATAGATTCAATTTATTTTAAGAATTATTACCTAAATTTTTCCTCTTTCTTCATTTTATAATAATTTGCATTACAATTTTAATATAAATGCATATCTAAATTATGTAAGGAAGCTATGGTAGCGGAACAACTTCCTAGACTAATCTTGAGAGGAGCAAAATGTAGAAATTTACATATCTTTAATAGTTACAAAAGCTTATACAAAAAAAAAACACAAATATCATGCATACCACAACACAATGATTTACGTGGGGAAAACCCTTTTGGGAGAAAAACCCCACACTCCAAAAATCGCCCAATATATTATTCAAAAATCAAAATATTACAATATACTTGCAAAGCAAGCTTCTCACAGGAGTATCATCACTAGAGATCAAGAGACAACACGACCGCTATTAGACTTTCAAAATACACACCCACGTATACATACAACCCAATCGCTTATAACAAGCTTATTGGAACCTTCTAGAATTAGGGTTTTACAAGGTCATTTTTCATTTGATGTGTTAACAGAAAAACCTTAACGTGTCAACAAGAAAAAACTTTGACATGTCAACAAAAAAAATTTGGGGTGATGCACCGAACCCCATGTCTTGTTACAAGTGTACAATATTTGCACGATCAATCACCATATACCAACATACATCCTATCAACAATAAACCATATATAATTGCAAGGTTGAGACACATTTTCCTAACAAATCTCCCACTTGTCAAACACCTTGCAAGAGCAACGTGAGGGTGTAACCATCGTCTCTTTAATTGTTGGGGGTTGAAAGGCCCACAGTATTTGAACACCATTTGAACTTCTCTGTGTTCATAGGCTTAGTTAAAGAATCGGCAACATTCATCAAAGTCTCTACCTTAACCAGCTTCACTCTGCCATCTTCAACCATATCTCTAACAAAATGATAATGTACACCAATGTGCTTGGTCCTGACATGAAATGTCGAGTTCTTGGCTAGACATATTGCACTCCAACTATCACAATAAATTGTCACTACACCTTGTTTTATTCCAATATCTAAATGCAGTATCTTAAGCCAAATGGCTTTTTTACAAGCATGAGTAGCTACCATATACTCTACTTTAGTATTGGACAAAGCAACCGCAGCCTATCACTTACTCATCCAACTAATTGCACCACCAAATAAAGTAAAAACATAAGCACTGGTGGATTTTTTGCTATCAACATCACCTACCCAGTCTGAATCCACATAACTATGAATATCAAAGGAAATCTCATCTTCAGTTATATTACTATGATAACATAAGGAATAATCTGAGGTACTCAAAAAATATCTGAAGACTCTTTTAACTGCATCCCAATAAACTCTACCATGATTAGACATATATTTGGAAAGAATTCCCACCACTTGAGCAATGTCTAGTCTAGTACAAACCATAGCATACATCAAACTTTCAACTGCACTCTGGTAAGGCACTCTACTCATGTCTTTCATCTCTAATGGAGATGTTGGACAATTTGAAATACATAACTATGTTCCAACTTAAATAGGAACACACAATGGTCTACAATCTTGCATATCAAACCTTTGTGAAATTGAGTTGACATACTTGCTTTGGCCAAGCCATAACTTTCTGTTCACTCTATCTCTTAATTTCCATCCCAAAAATGTGTTAAGCTACACCAAGATCTTTTATTTCAAATTTAGCAGCAAGTTTGTTATTATATGGACCCTAATCAGACTCAGAGGTTAAATTTTCCCCACTTTTATCAGCACGGTTTCCCCCCAAATTATTTAATGGAGGTTTGGGGGCAGCGCCCCTTGCGGGGTTCAGGGGCAACGCTCTTGGTGTGCTCCCTGTCGCAATACAGGGCGGGGTCGGGGGGCTACGCCCCTAAAACCTCAAATGACTTTTATTATTTTATAAAGGCGTCAGAAATTATTTTTCTATTGGCCGACTTAAAAAAACCTATTTTTGTAACTAACATAGGTCTTGATACAACGACTAAGGGTTAGGGTTTCCATTGATATTGTATTGTAGTATTTGTAGCGGTATTGAGTTGCAAGGATTGCTGATTGTAATTGGTTTGATTTGCTAGATAATAATATTGGACTCTTTGTTGGTGGATGTAGCCCGAGTTTGGGTGAACCACGTTAAAATTGTCTCACTGTTATTATTTCTGTGTATTTTTTCATTCCTCTGTTTTAATCTTTATCTACATTTAATTGATATCTTCTACATGCAATTCCTAACAAAGTTGAGATTCTAGCTCTGAAATCATACCTTTCCCTCTACCAATAAATAACATATCATCAACATATAATGCAATACACAAGAAGCAATCAGTTTTATAATAAACACAATGATCTTATTTAGAATGCTCAAATCCCAAACTCAACATATATGTATCAAATTTTTGGTACCATGTCCTAGGACTCTATTTTAAGCCATACAAAGATTTCTACAATTTGCAAACAAACGTACTTTTACCTTTCACCACGTAGTGCTCTGGTTGTGTCATATAAATATCCTCGTCCAAATCACCATGAAGGAAAGCAATTTTCACATCCATTTGCTCAACCTCTAAATCATAAGCAACGTCAATAGAAAACAAAAATCTAATGGATGTCATTTTTGCAACAAGAGAAAATATCTCACCATAATCAAGACCCTCAACTTGAGAGTAACCCTTCGCAACCAACCTTGCTTTGTACTTTTCAATACCTTCGCCTGAACCAATATTTTTTTTGAACAACCATTTACAACCAATAGGTTTCATCCTTCAAGCAATGGTACAAGATCCCTTGTATTATTCTTTTTCAAAAATGTCATTTCTTCATCCATAGCAATCTTCCAGGATTTTGCATCATTCATACCTAGTGCCTCTTCTACAGATCTAGGTTCATCCATGTTAGTATTCAAAGAAAAAATGCATCTCCAATCATCAGGTGGTTGTCTATGCCTTATAGACCTAAGACAAGATGAGTTGGAGGCTCTTCCTCCTCTTCTAAAGATCTAGAGCTAGATGAGCTCTCCTCAACTTCTTGTCTATCCTTAGGCCTCAATTCAACTTTCTTAGGTGTAGAAGGAAATTAAATCATATCTTTATGTTTACTTGGTTTTGGCTACAATGTAACAAAAGAAGGTTTAGTTTCTCTAAAAAAACACTTCTACTATATATTACCATTTTTGCAATAGGATCCCAAAGCTTTTATCCTTTCCCACCATAACTATATCCGATGAAGATACATTTCATAGCCTTGTTCTCCAACTTTGTTCGCTTTTCCTTTGGCACATGTACATATGCCTCACAACCAAAAACTCTAAGATTCCTTAATGAAGTCTTGCAACCCGACCATGCCTCTATAGGCGTATTATCAATATGAGCTGATGTAGGAGACATGTTAATTAGGTAACAAGCAGTGGCAACAGTTTCAGCCCAAAACCTTTGTTCTAGGCTAGCACCACTCAACATACTCCTAGCCTTCTTCATTAATGTCCTCTTCATTCTTTCTACAACTCTATTTTGTTGTGGAGAATATGGAGTTGTCTTCTATCTATGAATACCACAATCTTTATAGAATATATCAAAATCATTAGAGCAAAATTCACTGCCATTATCAGTACTCAAACATTTTATTTTATTTCTAGTCTACAACTCAACCATTGCTTTGAATTCTTTAAATCAACTAAAAACTTCATATTTACTCTTTACAAAATATATCCATGTCCTACTATAATCATCAATAAATGAAACATAATATGTGGATTTACCAATTGAAAGAACATCTACAAGAACAAGTACATCATAATGAATAAGATCCAATACACCACAAGATTTATAAGAACTCGAGTAAAACGGAACGCGGTATTGTTTCCATAAATGTAATGCTCACATAAATCAAATTCAAGATTACAATCAAACAAACCTTCAACAAAGTTTTTATTTTCAAGGTTCTTAGACCCTTTTCTCCAATATGGCCAAGTCTCTGGTGCCATAACATAGTTTTCTCTGCAAGTAACTTTGCCTTGGAAGAAATAGCACCCTTGGGTACCCAAAAGCCATGACCATCTGTTGAAGGTGAAACCCTCACTTCTTCTACAAAAAAAATTTTCACAGAAGTACTATTACACTCAATAGTGCATGCATCAAGCTTATACAATGTCCCATATCTGACACCTCTAACAATCACCATAACACCTCTAACCATCTTGCATCCTACATCAGAAAATACTATCTGCACACCCACATCTATTAGTTTACTCATAGATAAATTTTGTGCTAATCTAGGGATATGCAACACACCATTAATCCTTTTTATTCTACCATCAGGAAACCTTATTTTAACTTTACCACGGCCAACAATTTCTAAATGAGAATCATCACCTAAGTACACCTTACCTCCATCAAATTCTTCATATTCACAAAACCAATCTCTATTAAAGGTCATATGAAAAAATGCCCCTGAGTCAATTAACCATGCATCATTACCTGAACGAGTTGTCAAAGCTCCAATGAATGTGTCACCATCTTCCTTCTCAGTCTCAGAATCAAAATCAAATTTCTTTTTTTTATTCTTCTTTTCTTTTTTGCATTCCTTATGAACATGTTCAGGCTTGCTATAGTTCTAGCAAATAACTTTGGACTTTCTAGGAGATTTAGATCTCCCCTTGGACTTAGATTTGTCACACTTCTCATTCTCATTTTTCCTTAGGTCTTCCACGAACATTTAGGGCCTTTTGGCAATTATGGATACTTTCATCCTCATCTCTTCAGAAAGAAAAGAACCCACCACATAACAGAAGTACTCCCAATAGCCATAACAAGAGAATCCCATGAATCAAGCAAAGAACAAAGCAAAATCTAACATTTCTCCTCCTCATCCATTTTGACATCAACTAATGCCAATTGAGCCACCAACAAATTGAATGCTTCTAGGTGGTCTGTAATTCATCCACCCTCTTCCATTCTCAAGGAATACAATTTCTCCCTAAAAAAAATCTTGTTCACTAAATATTTGGCCTGATACATCTCACCAAGCTTCTTCCATAGTTTCTGTGCAGAGGTCTCTTAATGGACATTAATTAAAACAGAGTTTGCCAAGCACAATCTTATTAGACCCTTGGCTTTATGGTCCATAACATCATATTGAGCAGCTTGAGTAGGATTTGCAAGCCTTGAAACATTCTCATCAACAACATCCCATAGATCTCAATCTATCAACAAATCCTCCATTTTTAGCTTCCACATCTCAAAATTATTTCCAAAAAATTTCTCCACCTCTATTCTCCCTAATGAGCTTGCCATCTAAAAATTCCCGCAACAAGATCACAAAGTATCTTTTGCACAAGCTCCCACTCAAATATGGATTAGCTCAAAAAAAAACCCAACAACCCACAATTGAAACCAAAGGTGGTCAAGCTCTGATTCCACTTGGAAGGAAGCTAAGGTAGTGGAACAACTTCCTACACTAATTTTGAGAGAAAAATGCAAAACTTTAAGATTTTTAATGGTTACAAAAACTTAAACAGAAAAAAATACAATTATCATGCATACCATAACATAATGATTTACATGGGGAAAACCCTTTCGCGAGAAAAACCCCACACTCCACAAGCCGCCTAATATATTTTTCAGAAATCAAAATATTACAATATACTTGTAGAGAAAGCTTCTCACAGGAGTATCACCACCAAAGATCAAGAGACAACACGGCCGCTATTAGACTCTCATAATACACACCCACGTCTACATAGAACCCAACCACTTATAACAAGCTTTTTGGAACCTTCTAGAATTAGGGTTTTACAAGGTTTTTCATTTGACATGTTAACAAATAAACCTTGATGTGTCAGTAGGAAAACCTTGACGTGTTAGCGAAAAAAAAATTCAAGCTGATGCCCCAAACCCCATGTCTTGTTACGAGTGTACAATATTTGCATGAATAGTTGCCACGTACCAACATACATCCTATCAACAGTAAACCATATATAATTGCAAGGTTGAGACACATTTTCCCAACAAATTATTCATTTTAAAATTATTTTATTTTCTAATAATTTATAATACTATTTTTAAGTGCTATAAATAATAGTTTTATTCTCATTAATTTTTTGCTACTTGATATACATATAGCAATAATTTTGTTATGGTTGAAATATTATAAATTTTTGATAATTGTATTTAAATAAATATAAATGATTATGGTTAGTTGAGATGGTTTGAAGTAGTATGTACTTATTGTAAGAGACTAGGGCATGAAGAACACCAAAGTTACAAAAAGGAAATTGATGACTTGAAGACTCTTCTTCAACAAAATCAAATTCAATTGCTTAAGACAGATGGTTCTCCCCTTTCCACATCCACATCATCCTCATATTCAATAAAAGATAATAATAAGGGTATGGCACTCATTGCTTTTATAAACAACACATCACACAAGTGGCTTCTTGATTATAGGGCATTGCACCACATGGCTGCATCCAAGGAATTGTTTTCCACATTTGAACCTTGTTCATTCCCACCAATATTGAAGGCGAAGAACACATATAAATGATCTATTGAAATTGGAGAAGGAACATTCAATGATGTAATTTATGTACCTTAACCAATAATATTCTTTCCATTTATTAGATTACACATAGTGGCACAAGAAAAACAATTGAGTTCACACCACATTTTGTGATCATCAGAGATTTGCAAAGTAGAAACATCATTGCCATGGGTCATGATGATAATGATTCCAAATTGTATTCCTTTTCTTCTTTGGTTTTGCTGACTTTGATGATGGTTTGAGTAAAAATGACACTAATACCTTCAACATGCATAAGGAGATACAATTTGGTTGTTTGAACCTGGGAGTTCTATCCTCCTCATTGGTTACTTCACCTTACACTAATATAACATCTTTACACTTTGCTTCTTCAGTATTGAATGTTCCTACATCATTTGTTTCTCATGATTCAGGGCAAACACAATATTCACAATTGTGTTTTCACTACAATTGATTGGGATAATTACTTACAAGGCATCTTAGACTTGTTTAGTGAATCTCATTTTACAAAGTTGGTAGGCACGTTTGATGACAACCCATCTACATCTTTTATTTTTTTCCTACATCAGCATTTGCATGGAGCATTTGAACAACTTTCAAATATTTCACTATTGTCTTTGTATATTGTGCATAATTTAGAGACTTTTGTTCTTCTCACATGGGAAGATTCCATGCACCTATCTACAATTCAACTTCTTCCATGAGGAAGAAATGTTGTTCGACATTCAAGGATCACATTTTGCATTCTTCTTCGAGCATCACTCAACACTACAGGCTTTATGATCTTATGAGGGGATCCATAGTCTCTCTCTTTCTCTCATATGGGGGAAACATTTCTTGTACTTATGTGATAGATTTAGTCCTTAGGTGTCATCATGAGTCGTATTCTTCTTCACTTGTATATTTTATTTCATTTCATCATTTCTCTTTTGGAGAGAGGTTTTTATTTTCCACTAGATTTTTCTCCTTACTCCACTTTATGAGATATTTGTACATGAGTACCTAACATGGCCTAGTAGTGGAGACTCATCATTAGTACATACATTACTCCCTAAGATGCACTTAAGGAGGGTGTTAGTGCAAATAGAGTCATTGTCATACCTAGTTAGCTAATCACCTTTCTAGGATTGACTTATTTACACCTAGCTTAAGTTTACTTTGGTTTATTTTTATTTTGTCTCACTTCATATGGTTGCCGCATGCGTCCTCATGACTCAAAACACCTATTGACACTTTCTCACACTTTTCAAGTGAGCTCACAAGTTTCCCACCTGTGGAGGGGTAATCAAAGTTTCACTCCTACCTTCTCACCTCCTCATCCTTGCCTATATATGCAAGGCTTGATCATTGTATTTGCACACTCTTCATTGTATATTGATAGACATACTATTGTCCTTATTTTGTTCACTTGTGGAATTTTGTTGTGTGCTCTTGATCTTGGAATTATCCAATAATAATAATTTACATAATCTTAGGGATAGTAGTAATTCTATGGTTACCATCATACCCAAGTCATTAGATCAAATTTATCTCTGAAACTTTCCTTTTTAAAAAACTCATCCATGTGTAAATTCTTAAGATTCTATTTTATCCACTCAATAAATTTTAATCCCCAAATATCAAGTCAATTTGTTGAAATTGCATTGGAGAAGGGTGTTTCTTGTCTAAAACTAATTAGAATTTTCAAAATAACATAATTATTGCATACATCGACCAAAATTGGCTTACACTTGTTTTTTATATAACAAATATTATAAGATCGACTACACAATAGATTTTGTCTAGATAAAATAAAATTTGCAATCTTAAAACAACTATAGCATTCAATATACAAAGTATCTTTGGCACATTTTCATAGATTAATTTTCCACAGTTGAACTATTGTACCTAATTCCTAATTTAGTTGCAACAATAGTGTATGTGGCTTTATCCCTGTAAATGGCGAGAGAAAAATAGACATTTTCATTTTCACTTACCACCACTACCCATTTGTTGCTATCATAAGATGTAAATCATGACTATTTCTATTTCTCTCTAAGGTGTCATTAATAGGTTGAATATATTTTACATTATGTTTTGTGCCAAATACCTCTCTACTCTCACATGCTTTAACTTCACTTTCACATACCAATGGGTAAAACGGAAAGAAAAAGCTTCTTCCACATACCAACAAGTATCTCTAAAGGTGATTATATTGAGAGGTTTGGTTTATCAATCTAGCAATATATAGAAAAGGCAACCTTTCAAAGTGGTAAGGAACCAATCCATTTCCACTTGACAACAAAAGACACAAGTTATTGTGAATTATAATATCTCCAAGCATTATCAATGGAATCCAACATAAAGGTGTGTAATCTTCATAATCATGTCCACATTATACACCAATGACATGTTATCTTTACAAATTAATGTCAACAACAAACAAAAGGCAAAGATAATATCATAATGTTAGCATCAATACAAGCCTAAGTTATTCATGCAATTTTGTAACCAATAAAAGATGTGACAAGAAATCAATATGTTGCAAGATCAACTACAAGAAGAGGCACCCTATGCCTTAGCAAAGAAGAAAATTTTGTCAACAATGATGTTCCTTCTTCAAGAAGCTTAATTCCAAAGGCTGGAAAAACAAATTTCCTTGAAGAAAAAATTCTCACATGTTACTTAATAGTATTGTAGAGAATAAATAGGTTCCTTCTTCAAGAACTATAAAGGCTAGACAATTAAAAAATTCTTGAAGAAAAATGTTGTGCACCCTCACATCACATAATAATGTTGGTTCTAAATCCAAAACTATGATGTCAAAACACATCATGGATACAATACCTATCCATACTCTCATATTTTTAAATCTCCACTTGTGCACATTTGACAAACAAAAAATCGCATCATCTTGGTCTAGGGTATATAGACCTGTAAATTTGCATATACCAAAATATTCCAAACCTATCAAATTTGTGTCTAGAGGCATTTAAAATAATAGTAAAGTTACTTATTTGCCTATTGATTAGCCTTGTGAAATTGATGTAAGTTGTCATGTCAATCAAAATCCACTTGCACTAAAACCCATCGAGTCCAAACATATTGCCAATGTACACATTATGAACATGCCTCCCATGATTATTTTGATCTACATCCTTGTCTATAATGTTGTCAATACACATTCAATTAAACAATGTTATGTCAAATGTTTGTCTACAAAATCAATTAATCATTTGTATTTTTGATGGATTGATCATTCTAGTTTGCAAACTAAGACTCTCCTTTTGTCAAAACCCTATTAAAGAGTCCAATCCAACATTTTAGAGGGTAGCTCATCTACTCTTGATGGAAATGTTATTATTGCTCCTAATGTAGATGTTAATGTCGATTCAAACGATAATGAGCTAAACATGACATATTGTTGAGCATTAGCATGAAAGACTATTGAGCTTGTCTAATAATGATGTAAATGTCAATCTAGTTGATGATGAGCTAAGCAATGATACTTGTACAACTGAGTGAAAACCTACTAAGAAAATTATGGAGTTACACTAAATTCTTAGAAAAGATAATTATGGTGTCACATTAGTATTGATAAGAGCAACAATTTTGTACCTTCGATTTCCTATTAAGATATTAATAATGAGCACAATGAGATCACTAGATATATAACTCAATACAAGTTATTTAATGTCATGGATTCTACTTCTTGTTTGTTGTACTTTTTAACTTAAATTGTAGGTTGAAAACCTAGAAGGGAAATTCACAAACTCTTCCCATTAAGTTGAAAACTCCAAAGTGCAGCTTAATGGAGGCTCATAGTAAAAATTCAAGAGATTGTCATTGAGTTATACATTTCTATACAAAAATTCAAATATTTTGTTATGTTTTGAACGGGGCCTTTGCAACAACTCTCGACTCTCCTCTTACAAGAAGGGACATCAAGACATAGATTTTGAATTCTTTAAACATGGTACTTGGAGAAACATCCATACCCAAATTTCAAGTTCTTCAAGAATGTTATTTAGAGATTGCTCACATTATCCTTTAAGGATTTGTCATTACAACATATTGTTGCTTATTAGAACATCTAATATTTAACGCAACACATAAGATGTCATGCTTCATTTTGGTTTTTAATATACTTTCATTTTCAATGCATTTTTTTCTTGCCACGAGCAATTTTTTATGTGCCAATATTGTTGATGAGTGGTTCACATTTTGTAACTTGACAAAAAGTCAAGTCACTCAATACATGCTTCAACACACTTTTGAGTTACTCATGCAATCAACCTAAGTTATCCACTTATTAAGACACTTGGTATAGCTAGCACTCTTTTGAACTACTCTTGGGCACAATCAACTTGGGTTTTCTAGTTTTCAATCATTAAGTGACAAACATAGAAGTTGGAATGACAAAAAGTCAAGTGATTCAATACATGCTTCAACACACTTTCGAGTTACTCATGCAATCAACCTAAGTTACCCACTTATTAAGACAATTGGTATAGCTAGCACACTTTTGAACTACTCTTGGTTGCAATCAACTTGTGTTCTCTAGTTTACAATCATTAAAGTGACAAACATAAAAGTTGGACAACCCTCTTCTATAAAATTTATCACTTCAAATAAAAGTAGTGGTAAAAATTATAGTGTATGAATGTTGCATTTTCTCAAAATAAAATTAGCATCATGGAAAGCTAACTTGGCTTGAGAAAATATAATCAAGTCCAAACACCAACTCTATATCATGATCCTTTAATTTTTTCATAAAGAAACAATCACTCAAGGAAAAATTTTTGCAAAGCATTGCAATTTTGTATAAAACAAATGAGGTACTATAAACAAGATGCTAAATGTGCAACACAAACAATGGTTTTACCACTATCCTTGCAAATTAAGAGGTGATGTAACAATAATATACGTAACATTAAGAGTAGAAAGACAATATTTTGTATTTTATATTTTTTAGATACACCATAAGCTAAACACTCATTTTGAAGATGAATTAAACAACCATTTCATATTGTTAAATATGTCCATGTTAACTCATTTTAATGAATGCATGAATAGTGAAACTCTCATTGACTATTTTTTAAATGTCTGATTCATATGCATTTCATTTAGCAATCATTTTTACATACACTTTTTAAACTTGACATTACATGCATGATTGTATAGTACAATTATTTGTAGTTTTGCCAAAACCTCATTAATGACACTTGTTATTTTAGTTGAGTTTATAAATTTTAATTTAGAATATTATTAAAACTTGGATAAATAATTTAAATTGATTGAAGCTAGATGCAAACTCATTAACATTTTGAAAACTAAAAACAATTACTTAGGATAGATACTAATAAAAGCAAACTGTTTGTTGAAAGAATTTTCCTACCAAATATTTCTAAGAATTTTGTATATACAATGGTGTACTTAAAAACATTTATCTTATTTATATTCTTTTATTTTTTAAGAGTAAACTCTTTTGACTCAAAGCTATGGTCACACACAGGGGACCTCATCCCCAACATAAACACTCAACAATAACACCCAAATTAAACCTTAAAGCAAGAGCAACAACACCCCAATTAAACCATCACACTACGCCAATATTGGCATCATAATTTATATTTTCAATATTAAACTAATAATTATTATATGTTTCGATTAATCATTTTATTTTAAAAAAGTTATAAATTTTGGTTATTTATACATTAAAAATAAAAATTATTAAACTTTTATATTTGTAAAGACCTATAGCACACCACCACAAAAATAACTTTCTTTTCATAAATTATTTAAGCATTTTAATAATTAAAATATAGAAACTACATAATAATATTTTTTAAAGAAACTCTAATACTATTATACATATAATACTCTTGAAATATAATTTTATGTCAATTGACCCTTGATCTATTGTTGAATTAGAATGGTTCTAAATGATCCCACCAAGGATGAAATGTTGTTGAGTACAAGGCCTCAACATTATAAGGGATGGCCAAGATTGTGCCCTAAATGAATTTGGTAAAATGGATACCCTCTAGTCCTTGGCTCTCAGTCAAAGAGGTTTCGACCTTAAGGGTTCATGGTTTGATATTAGATAGCTAAAAGTTCTTTGTGGATGATATTAAATCCTCCATTAGAAAAAATAAAAACATAATTTTATATAAACAATAATATTTGTTGCAATATAATTTTGTATACTAAGTTTTAAACTACACATATTTTTGCTATATCAATTTTTATTTTTTTTCAAAAAACAAAAAAATCTACTCTGATATTTTCTTCTTTACATTTACATAGGATAAAAGTCCATACTTAATACTTTTGTCTCTATTTTAAATAATTTTGTGCAATTCTAACATTAATTTTGGTTCTTTTGACACTCTCACTAGCCCTAAACATCAATTATCCACTCTTTTCAGTAATGCATTATAAAATTAAATACATCACTAACTCAATTTGCAAGGCTTTACATCACAATACTACACTCACCTACAATTTCAAAATTTTATTGTTTTTCTTTCAAAGCTAATAATTTTGAAATACTATTATTACTCATTAATGTGCACCAAAAGTTTCTTAGTGTCCAAGGTGTTCAGCTTAATTGGTTAAAACAACTAGTTCTCATTGTGTAGACCCAAGTTCAAATCCCAAATGGACATTTAATATGGAATTCTAACTTGTGACTCTTGGTCTTCCATAGTTGGCTTCTAGTGTGGAGGTGGTTTCTAAATAAGTACATTTCTAAGTTGTGACTCTTGGTCTTCCATAGGTGATTTATAGTATTTGTAAAAGATTAGCAATTAAAAAAAAAAGTTACATAGTGTCTAAAGATTGTGTACGTAAATACACCATCTTATGTCACTTTATAAGGGATGGTATGTCATTTTGTATCCACTTACAGATCACAAAATCGATTATCTCCAATATTTATCTTCACCGAGACTAATCTTAACAACAATTAGATTAAAGCAGAAACACAACCTTATCCTAAATTAAGTTGACATGAGACTACTCTCATATCAAATTCTAAATTTTAATATTGTAATTTAACTTTATAAAAACATCTCAAAGCACAAACACAACCTTATCCTAAATTAAGTTGACATGAGACTACTCTCATATCAAATTCTAAATTTTAATATTGTAATTTAACTTTATAAAAACATCTCAACATTCAAAATAAACATCACACCAATTCTAAAAAGCCCTAATTCATCTTAAACAATCCTATCACAATCTCTTCCCTCTTCTTAAATCATATTAACTTTAATTAATATTAATTTAGAATGTAATTACTTAATTAAATTACATAATTAAATTACATATACCAACCTTTAATCCCCTTAATATTATAGAAATTCATGTTGCTTTCAATTTGTCACCAATT
Organism: Sequoia sempervirens; assembly: GCA_007258455.2. Lineage (NCBI taxonomy): Eukaryota > Viridiplantae > Streptophyta > Pinopsida > Cupressales > Cupressaceae > Sequoia > Sequoia sempervirens. The sequence goes on from VDFB02364769.1 coordinate 28,694, forward strand.
ATAAATATTGCAAATCTAATTCTTCAAATTAGAGTGAATTTTACTTCCATCAAATTAGTTAGCACTTAAAAAACCTTTGTGCCCATTATTCATAACGTCATAATAAATATTTATAATTTTTTAAAATTAATTTCAATTAATATATTTTTTTATATATAATTAGTTAATTAATTTAGGTTAAAATTTATATATATACATAAATTTTATAATACTATTTATTTTTATTCATATTTCTTAAAATTTAATTTAATTTGAATTTTAACTTTTAAATAATGGAATTGTATTTATTTTGTTTAAAAAACTCTATTTTAAAAGACTATCATTTCTATTTGCATGTAAAAAATTATCCATTAACATTTTCAAGAGTCTCAAAGCTTAAAAACCATTTTAAAAGCTAGATACATTAATACATTTAACAAAGAGAAACATGAAACTACAAATTTTTATTTTTTCATAAAAATAAGCTAAAAATAATACAATTCCCTTGTACACCATATTTCTTAAATTATTTTAACTTTAAAAGAAAAAATAAAACACTTCTATGTCTGAACTTAAATAATACATGTTTCAATTATATAGATATATACAAAATTTCTATTATAAAATGCATCATAAAGTATCAAATATGAAATGCATCATAACACCTTGAATTGATCAAATATGAAATGCATCCTAGCACCTTGAATTGATCAAATATAAAATGTATTATAACACCTAAAATTGACCACTTGATCATCACTACCATTTATAACATTGATTCCAAATGTGAACTTAAGATAAATTAAATATATTTTAAAAATATTATTATATAATATATAGTTGAATATATTTAATTATCATTCAAAACAATATATACAAGAATACAATTTAGAACAGCTTCCAACATAAGAGATAATTTAACAATAAGAGCCAAAAGGCCAAGGTAAATTTAAAAACAAACAGTATTACTGATTATATTTTCTCTTCTAAAATAACAGCTAACAGCTGGAAAAAAAAAACATGTCAAGAAAGATCTACTTGATTTCCTCTTGATTTCACAAATCAAACACATATGCCTTTAATAGTCCTTAAAGAACAGGTTAAAAACGTATATATAATATATTTAATATTAATTTTAAAGTATTCTTACAACCTTAAAATTATATAAATCACTTTAAAAATAAAAATATTTGATGGAAACCGATCTAAAACCAGAAAAATAGATCTCATGAACATTCTCACTAAGTACTCCAATGAAAAGCTTCTGGCAAAGCTACTAAATAAACGCATATTTGCACAGGAACTTTATTTCGTATAAAATAATCTAATCTATATATAACTAGTTATTTGCAGCAGATATTGGCCAAGTATGTTGAGGAGCTTTATACCCAAACCATCACAAAATGGTTATATATATATATATCCTTCCTCCTGACCCATCAGTAATGTGGGAAGGGTAAAGTGCCTTTTGAGCAGGAGCAATTATATAATTAGCCCTTAGGCATTACAAATAAGGGCAAGCATTAGACATTGTAAACAGTGATTGCATGGGCATTATGAGTTTGTGTATTGTCCTGGTGAAATCATCTACCATACAACCTCTATTTTAGATGTCTATATTTAACTCCCTTTGGTATTTATTTTCAGCATTTATTTCTATTAAGGAAGACACTTAGTAATTGTTACTCGTAACTTTACACCTTTTAAACTAAATATAAAGTAGAATACCTTCAAGTTTATACGCTGCTTTAATTTGACCATTTAAGTACTAAACCCTATTGTTTGTGGTCAATTCATCAAAGACAGTGCCAAACTATTAATATTTATATTGGACTATCATAAAATATCAAAAAATAACCAAAAAAAATCTTTTTATTATATATCATAGTTGTCCGCAGACAGGGTACTGGTATACGTATGGGGACGAGGATGCCAATCAAATTAGGGTACGTAAGTTAAATGAATAAGGAGACGGCTATTTTATATGTAAATGATTCACCAGAAATTTTGGATACATGAACTGGTACATTGTCTATGTTCACAAAATGAAGTTTCCCTACAACTATATATATCTATGTAGCATCACAATTTTTTTTATTTTTAATCTTTTAAAATTATTTAACTATCTATAATAAAAATCTCCATTAACAATTTTTAAATTGTCATTTAATACCTAGCACACTCACAACTAATAGACGCTATGTAGACCTCTCATGAGAGCACTCTTAACTAAGCTGATCTTCCCTCTCAACTATTTATGCTTAAAATTATATTGGATTCCTTACCGACCTTTATCTCTCCTATAAGGGTACTTATTGGATTTCTTTCTTTACTAACATAGTCTTATCTCTCCTATCTTGTACTTCCGAGATTTCTTTGTTTTTTATCTTATAAGCCGATTCCAGCTTGCTCCTGGCATTGGGATGACAGCCCCACTCAAATCTCAACCTGTACCCAAAAACTCATTACCCAATAAGTGAGTCCTCAAGAAACACCTCACACAGTATCTAAATAAATCGATCTTATTCAACTAAAAGTTATTCATTGATTCTCACTAGGGTCCAAATCAAATATGGTGCCAACACACAAAGACAGAAAAATTAATAATAACTCTATTATTTTAAGATTAAATATAAATCCACTCATTAAGTATTATAATATTAAAGAACTAGAGCTAACTAAAGTAATCACAAGAGTATTGTATAAACTATAAACATAATGATGCGTCCAAACGCCAATTCTATAAACGTGGAAAACTTTTTGCACCACGCTCGATGTTTATATTAAAGAAGACATTCTTAGCTCTGCCTGTAAGAATGATAAATGTGATGCTCAATATCAACCTCGTATCTTTACGACTACATATTATATTGATGAACATGTAAAGTACTTCTCATCATATCTTTGATATGTGAGAAACTCATGACCACATAACAAGCTACGCTTAATGAAACTTGCACCCATGGTTTACAGAAAGCATAGATTCTACGCCAGGTTAATGAAGGTGTCTGTAAATGAATCTTTGAAGATATGATATACTTGTTTTCCGAGGAAAATAATAGTAATGTCAGAAAATTAAGCATAGAAAACAAAAACTTAAAAATCAAATTTGCCTATCCAACGATTTCCTCAGGAAACTTTGTAGTTCAAATCTTAATGATTTCTTTGTGGGTTTTTGCAGCTCTTTCTTGGCATTTCTCTTCTTGATTCCTTAATATTTTTGGTAGACCTTGTGCTATTTCTTTACGCTTAAAAATAGTATATATAGCAAATCCAAATGAAAAAGGAATGAAGAAAGCGACCCAATTGATAGTGTGTTGAAATCTGTTGCAATTCAAGCGATGTAATAATAACTGGCCCCAAGGACGGATCTAAAGATATCTCTGTAGAAATGAGGGTGGTTAGAATAAGAATAATGAGGTTTGTTGACCCTGAGTTAGATAGCTTTTCCTTTTAGACTTCTATATTATTATTAAAATAAGGATCGGACACAGAGGTGTGTTCTCACATACACTTTATCTGGACAAAACACCATGATAACCACTTATAGATCGTTAACCTAAAAAGGCATATAAAAGGGAGACAGGTAACGTTTCTTATCAATCATCGTGAGGTACACCAGCACTTAGTTTAATCTACTTAACTAATTAGCTTAGTGATTTGGTAGATAAATCTGTCAAACGTAGTTCTAGAACATCAATCGTGATTTTGAAAAATGGTTTAGGCTTTAAAATACACCGTGAAAAAAAAATCCGATTCAAGAATTTGTAGTTTGCGTATATGGTCAGAGTTTTCAAGAATGGCGGAAGAGTCTAGACAATTGTGTTTGTCAGCTTTGAGATATGCCGCCTTCCAAAACAAGCTTAACAGTGGATGGATGATTAATTAGTAGTAATTTGCCCAGAAGAAAACAAGGGCATTGTAATTATGAAGACCCACAAAAGCAATGCAAGCGTAGTTATGAATAAGTCTGATCATTTTGCAAAAGTGTTGGACCAGGTCGCTAACAATGAGAGCTCTAAATCGATTGAAAACAGACTTTGTCCAAAAAAACTAATGAGGCAACTAACCAAGGCACTTTGAAAGTCGTCGTTGTAGGAAGAATTTAAAAGCAGGTTGACATAAAAGTTGGCAGCTTTGTTTGCCAAGAAATTGAAACAGCTTACCGTAAGATTTTTTTCCTTTATTAAACACTTCCAATTTTGTGGAATTTATTTAAGATGAGAAGATAGAGAAGAAAACATCTTGGCTAGCTTTTGTGCAGTGTCTTTATACACAATACTATAATGGTGAAGCAAACAACAGTCTGAAGCATAATTGATAAGTATACCATCTTTTTTCAGCTTTAGAGACAACTTCTATGAGACTAACAGGAGTAGTAATGGGATCTGAGTTCTCACCGTTTGTGACTGAACTCTGAATGAAACTTTTTGGCGAAACTTCTTTAATGGAGGAGGAAGCTTAATGATACTAACCTTAACAGATTCTAAGGGAGCGACAATTAAGAAAAGAATCATGAGCATTTAAATAACAATAGTGACAACATAAAACTTTCAGTAAAGAAGAGGGTACTTACCATTCTTAGATATATTGCTAAAAAAGGGAGAATGGATCTCTATAGCAAGAGATATATAGAAAGGCCAGCCATGCTTATCTCTATATGCAAGTGCTTTCCATCACCTTTGGTGGAAAGAGTTGTTCTGTAAATTCTCGCAACAAGAGCAATCAATGTACATGATGAGGATTGGCTAAGGCTAAACGTAAACAGCCGGCGCTTGTTTATAATTTGGGATTATGGATGTCCCAAATAATAAGCAATGTGCACTAGGATTGTGCAGACGAGAACAAAGGATCATGTGGAGGTTTCAAAGAAAAATGGCTACAAAATGAAACTGATAGTAAAGGTGTCTAAGAATGTACAAAAAGAAAAAGTTTATCAAAGAACTTAAACTACCAACATCAAGCTTTTCAACCATCCGTGGAAGGCATTTCTAATAAAATTTCCCGGGTTTTAAGAAGAAAAAGCATTAATCTCTATAAAATAGTCTTAAAAAGGGCTCAAGTTTGGTAAGGATCAAGTGGAACGTCAGCTATGCAAAGGGATTAGCTCTTTCCATGCTCATGTAGGAAACCGTAGAAGGTGAAACTGAAATAACCATCCAAATCAGAAACCACTAGACACCATGTGTTTAGAGAGGACCAAAGAATTCGAAAATACCCTAGTGTTTTAAACAAAGCTAATGGTTTAGCATGAAGTCATGAAGACCATTCTTGCAAAATCTGCAAAACCAACAAACAGTTAGAACAACGAAGTTATAATTATTTTATTTATTAATTTTATTTTTCTAATAGTCTAGAAATATAGCTTAAACAAGCCTCCAAGCCAACTGATACAAATACTTAGTTCCTTATGAGCATAATACAATACTCCAATACTCCAAGTGATATGAATACTTAGCTCCTTATAAGCAATAGAATACTTATTAGTTTAACTGATACAAATACTTTAGCTCAAAATGAGCAATATAATAATTATTAGCTCATTGTGAGCAACAACTTCGAAATTACTATTAGAATTCCTTATGAGCATAACACAATACTCCAAGTGATATGAATACTTAGCTCCTTATAAGCAATAAAATACTTAGTTTAACTGATACAAATACTTTAGCTCAAAATGAGCAATATAATAATTATTAGCTCATTGTGAGCAACAACTTCGAAATTACTATTAGAAACCAAACAAACTGATACAAATACTTAGCTCCTTATGATCGATATAATACTCCAACTGATACAAATACGTAGCTCCTTATGATCGATATAATACTCCAACTGATACAAAAACTTAGCTCCTTATGATCGATAGAATACTCCAACTGATACAAATACTTAGCTCCTTATGAACAATATAATACTTATTAGCTCAGCTGATACAAATACTTTCGCTCCTTGTGAGCAATACAATACTTACTTGCTCCTTGTGAGCAACAACTTAAGAGATTACTATTAGAAACCAAACAAACTAATACAAATACATCACTTTATGATAAATACAATATTCCAAGTGATACAAATACTTAACTTCTTGTGAGCAATACAATATTTATTAGTTCAACTGATACAAATACTTTAGCTCAAAATGAGCAATACAATACTTATTAGCTACTTGTAAGCAACAACTTAGAAATTACTATTAGAAGCCAAACAAACTGATACAAATACTTAGCTCCATATGATCAATACAATACTCCAACTGATACAAATATTTAGCTCCTTATGAGCAATAAGGTACTAATTAGCTCAACTGATACAAATACTTTAGCCCCTCATGAGCAATACAATATTTGCTAGCTCCTTGGAGAAAAACAACTAAGAAATTATTATTAGTAGTCAAACAGTGGTAGACCAACAGTGCACTTAGAGTTCCACATTAGATGCCACTTTGGGATTTAAACTTGGATGTCCACAAAAGGAATACAATGCTATAACCACTTGATCTGGTACCTAGTGCCTCCAATGCCTGATTTAATAATGGCCCTAGAGGTAGGATGTAGTTAATAGAGCCATCCGTTAAAGGGGTTCTAAACTAGCCTAGCAAAACGATTTAATCTTTTGTCCTCGAGATTACATCAGCCCCAAATTCTATGATACAGTTTTCACTTCCCACGCCCGAGTAATAGCTTGAAAACGTAAACCGTTTTAAGGAACATAACGACACAACAAAATGCCGTACAAACCCCCACACGAATTTCGAAACTGTTGTGGCTATGAAAATAGCGAGGAAATTATTGTCAGAGGCCCATGCTTTCTTCCGCCAAGAAGTACAAGAAAACATGGAGTCATTTCTGAGAGCTAATAGCCGATTTAGTATGGTTAATTAATGACTAACAGGAACGGTATACCTTTTCAGAAAAAAGTTCTGGAAAAACTGTAATTTATTTCCACTCACATTTGGGATCACACTCCGTGCTGGACCGTCATCAAGCTGAAAGTAAAAGATTCACAGGAATCATGGTTTAAAAAATTCATAGATCCTAAACAGATCGAACCTTAAAATAATGTAACCCCCCAATATGGCAATCAAAATATGCTAAATATTTTCAAGACGTTTTCCATACTGATATGTTCCATTATTAGGTCAGATTTGAAGGATTTACCTGACAAGCGGCCAGAATAATATATACCTTGCACGCAGCAAGAATGGCGGAAAAGGTTCGCGGAATCCTTCTCACAAGAACGCATGACAATTGAAGTTCTTAAGCGTCTAAGGAACAAAAAATCCACGTTTTATCGACAAAAACAAGATAAAGCCTCCAGTTTAAAGACACAATTTGAAATTTTTGGTTTGGATTATCAGGTGCATCTTTATTAATAGACATTATTTTAACACGGCAGCACGCAACTGCAACTGAATAAGACATTGGCAAGTTATTCATCTCAGAAAAGGTTCAGATAACCAGCGATCCGGTCGTCAGTACTGACAAACCGTATTAAAAAGATAAAGAGACATAATAATTTTTCACCATTATCTACCAGTTAGAAGAAAACACGGGACAGAAATTTAATTTTTTTTTTAAATTACAGCTCCTAAGTATAGACATAAATTATTGCGCCTCCGTCGCTCTAAGCGAGCGGGTAAAACTCTCTTACATGTTAGAAAGCAAACAAGAACGAATAAACTGAAACAGAAGAGGGTTAAGAAATAGTTGGGAAAGTAAGAAGCAGAAGAAAAAAAAAAATTACTTGAACAAGTTATCGCTGCCGTTGTTATTAATGGTGTTGGTCGTAGTGGAGGTGCTGGTATTGTTGTTAGCGGTGTCGGTGGTGGCGGTGTTGTCAGATTTGGAGGCCATAGTATGTTTATTGTTGTGCATCCAGACTTTGAGAACGTGTCTCTTGACGCCAACTTCCTGACAGAAATTCTGCACAGCAGCCTCGTCATGCTTCTGGATCCTCCACCCCAATTTCTGCGCGAACCCCAGCAATCGCTCCTTCTGCTCCGGACTAAACCGTGTCCGGAACCGTTTCCTGACGGCAACATTCCCGTGACTAGACAGAAAGCTATTCTCCCGCTCCGCCTCCACCTCCGCCGCGCCGCCGCCCTTGTTGAACGCCATGAGCATCTGCGGCCGCGCAAACGGCAGCGTGAGCACGTTCGGTGGCGGCGCTACGGCGCCGCGGTGGCAGCAAGGCGGCGCCGTCTGACCTTCCACCTCTCGCCGGTGGAAATTGCGGTGGCAGTCACAGGCGGCGCAGCGCAAAGCCTCCACCGTACCCTCCTCGCCGGCGGGCATAAACTCCCCGCATCCATCAGTGACATGGCCGCCCATATTCGCCGCGTGGTTTTTCTGGCATTCTCTGTATTTCACTTTCTTCTTACTCTCTTCTTCTTCTGCCTCTGCAAGAGCGCTCGAAGTGAGCATTTTTAGTCTCGAGGAGTCACTCATGGCCGCCAAATTTGTCGACATCGGCATCGAAATCTCCTCTTCCTCACTCCCGCTATATTTGTCCATACTTCTGAAACCTCCCTTCTCCTCCTAGTCTACAGATCTCCTGCTAAATCCGGCGCTTCCCTCTTCATTTTTCCGCTAAGCTCTACAATTCCCCGTCTCTGATCTCCAGTGCGGTGAAAAAAAAATCCTGCAAATCTGTATAAATCTGTTACCTAACACACGTCCTCCGTCATTTGACAAGTCCTCAGCGTCGTTATCCTTACTTTAAGTCTTTTTATCCTCTGTACCAACAGGCAAATGTTTGGTTCTCCTTGGAGACCATAAAATATAATGTTTACTTGTTAAGCCAGATATTATGAAAATTTGCCTCTGCTCACCCTAATTAATTGGTTTGGATTCTCGATAAGCAAATTCGGCAACGCCTTACAAGTTGCGCTTTCCGAGGTGTCCTACTTTCCACACATGGCTGCTTATCTTTCTAAGGCGTGTGGAAAAATGGTTTAATGTGTTAATAGATTCTGTTTTGAGGAGCCAATAAATACCTACCTAATATGCCCATATCTTGTTATATCTTCGTTGGAACTTGTTGCCTTGGACGATCTTGTCTTGGGAAACATATTGTATTCAACTTCACGGGCAAATCAATTTTGTTATTAACCACCAAATCTTTCGCTTCTCGTTTAACATGCTTTGTAGATTCCTTGGCGCTTGGAATCCTTCAATTTCGGTAATGCCTTTATATTGTTGGAGATTTGCTGCTTCTACTTCCTACCATCACACTTCTTCTTCTGCTCTTGTATCATTTTGTATTCATTGTTTTATTTTAATATGAGATTTTAAGTATATTTAAAAGTTTCTTTTGATCTTCTTAATATAAGATTTAATTTATGTTTCATATCTTTGGCTTAAAGTTTATTTGACTTAGTTTTCATTCATTTGTTTCTTTTGTTTATTTAAATTCAATTGTATCTTCACTTTTTTTTATATTATTTAGATTTTAAGGTTGATGATTTGAGATATTAGTTTGAAGATTTCTAGATTCAAGTGCATATGATTTGAGATATGATTACATTTAAAAAATTAAATTGTATGTTCATAATTTAGATTTAAAAGAACTATCTTGTCATTTCAATCATTAATAAAGAATATTTTTTAGATAATACACTTGCATATATATGTATTATGTACATATATATGTATATCGTACATATATATGTAATATATATATTATAATATGCACATGCAATAAGGTTGATGATTTGAGATGTGATTATATCTAAAAAATTAAAGTATATGTTTAGGATCTAAATTTTTAAAAATTACTTCAATCATTAATAAAAATTATTTTTTAAACAATACACTTGCATATATGTATTTATGTGTGTATATACTCATACACACATGCATGTATATGCGTGCAATATCTATATTATATACACATGTAATAAGCATATATATATGTAATATACATATATGTGTATTACATTTATATGTATATATTGATATGTATGCACAAACATATGCATGTATGTGAATACGTACATACACACATATATGTATATACATATAGATATGTATTGTAGACACTGAAAAATGTCTTAACCTTGCCAACGCTATTTTTCTTGTCAATTCCCTTTCTTTCCTAAATAATTAAATAGGGGAGAGGGGTCAATAGTCGTGCACCCTAACTTCGCGCTTCTAATTATCCTACGTGGAAATTTCAAATCACTCCCAACTTTTTACAATAGCTTACTTGGCAAGTCCCCTATTTATAACTAAGGTTTCATGGCCACGTCATCAAATATGATGCCACATCAGCATTTTTTTGTTAAGGTGTCCAAAAAGGCCCCCAAAAAAAGTGAGACCAATTCTCGTGCATTCACATCATTAGTAGTTGAGCGCTCATGTGGCATCACATGATTGGTCACTTTTTAGATCAAAGGAATACATTTTGTTTAATTATGGGAAGTCAAAGTACAACTATTGAGCATTATATAAACAATTACTAGGTATTATAATCACAATTGAGTGCACAACAATTGGACCCCGCACAACAATTGGCCCCTCTCCCCTAAGATTAATTATTTGATTATTGCCTAAAGTCACATTCTTCTATTAATTGAATATTTTTTAATTAATTAATTAATTTATTTCCTTTTATTCTTCAATTACATCACTAATGTCCCCTTTCCTTTATAATTGAATAATTTTGTATTTATTTAATTGTTATCATTTTCTATTATTAATTCATTAGTCTTTTCCTCTATAAATTAAATAAATTTTATTTATTTAATTATTTACTAATTTGTCATTTTCTCCAATTTAATTTAATTGTTATTTAATTAAAAGTCAACTTTTCCCTCTTCTTCTATAATTAAATAATTGTTTTATTATTTAATTATTCACTTTCCCTCCTAAATTAAATTATTTAATTGACTTCAGCAACCTCTTTTTATGTATAACCTCTTTACCCGTTTCATTCTTATCTCTTCACATCTCAATTAATTTCCACCCTCCATTGAATTATTTTATAATTTTATCTCCACCGTCCATCCTTAACCAAACCCTATTTTTGCCTTAACCCTATTTCTTTTTGCTTCTAAGCAATCTCATCCATTGATCAACATCATTCTTCACCTTTCAATCCTAGCCCTTCATTTGAAATTGGCTTTCTATAAAGAAGAGACATCCCATCCCATTTTGATATCAACATCTTCTATACTAATGTTATATTGTTGGATTCATGAGCAACCACATTCAAATCTTCAACAACTCAACATAATACATTCAATCTTTTGAGGTTTGCATGTATTTGACTTCTTTTGAGTTTTGCATGCATTTTGGTTTGATATAAACTATTTTTATGCATATTTCTATATATCAATGTATGCATATGTGTGTGTGTGTGCACATATATGTATATGCATAGGTATACATATATATGTATACACATATGTATATGTGTACACAAATGTGTATACATCTACATGTATATGTATATATATCATACATTTATATGTATATAATATACTCTATATGTGTGTACATATGTATGCATATATATTTCTATACATATGGATATAATATGAAAGATCAAATGATGTAAACTTTTAGTGTATTTTATATCTATAATTTTTATAAAAATTAGAAAATATTTTTTTAAAAAAATTGTAAAATTGATACTATGACTTAATTGCTAATAAAATGTTCAAAAATAAGGTTAAATGGGATGTTACTCAATTTTTAGTTTGTATTTATAACTTGAAACTTTTTTTTTGATACGTAAATATATTATATTAATTCAACTGAAAAAATATTTACATTCAGCACTGTAATTGTCCATGAATTCAAACCCCAAACCACCATAAGCTAGCCCTACCCTCCATACATCTAATCAGAAGCACCAAGCCTGCACTGAGACCACCTAAGCCCAACCACCAAAAACTCATATAGAGATAGACCAAAAACATTTAACACTAACACAAAAAACCTGCACATCAGTCAACCCACAACACACCGTCCACAATTAGGAAGTCCCTGAAGATACGACGTCAATCCACCCCATATAATGGTTCCATAAAAAAGAAATGCTTAAGGAAGATGAGTCTGCATCTCACCCGCACTCGATGATACTTAAGCTCTTCACCAGCAATATCCATGATGAATAAAAATATCTCCACTCTCTCCCCAGGAACTAGAGCCCTTTGTAGGTCATGTGGACGTGGCACCCCAACACCCAAAACTGCAACAATAATCATGTCCATGGCACCCTCCAAGAGATTCTCCCACACCAACATCTTTGCAATTAGCAAAGCCATAGCTGAAGGCACTTCTAGGTCCAAGAGCGAGGCAAGAAACCTCGTAGCAATGTCAGCATTGGTCCACCAATGCTCGGACGAACACATAAGGTCCTCGCCAAGTAGTAGTTCTACCGCACCAAGAACTAGCTCATCCCACACCTTAAACACCAACTTCAGATGTCCATGTCAAATTCGCCCATAAAAAGCCTAGAGTTTCCTACCAGACGATAGACTGATAGGAGACTCCATTAATTCCATAAGAGAGAATGATTCAATTACACCAACAAACAGCTTTATAACCACAAGCAAACACTTGCATCCCATCGCACCATTCCCTACATTGTCTGAACTGCAACAGTCAGTCAAATTTAAGAAGCCAAATGAACATCCAATGTAGCCCATTCACCACCCTTTAGTCTTAAATGCCCATCGTCACCACTTCCTCCTCACCCCGCGATTTTAACTTGAAACTTTAGTGAATAGACTTTTTTAATTTGGATAAATATTTCTTTTTAATAAATATTAAAATATGTGTATATTAAAAATACCATAGTTTCAATGAGACGTCATCTTTTTTCTTAACTATTTTAATATTTTTTTAACCAGACGACAAAATTTATATTTTTGTGTTGATTACTTATTTTTAGTAAAAATAAAAAATAAAATCAAACAATAACTAAAAGTATTTAGAGAAAGCCTTGGAGTTGGCCAAGTGGGGGCTCTTTAGAGGATTGTGATACTTTTGCTTCAATTCTATCCAAGAGACCTTGTAGCTCCTTGGATGACTCAAATTTCCTTGCTTGGGGTCATTACTTAAAAGGATTTTATATAGTTTATCTTGGCTATTGACCTCTAGATATGCAAAGAGGATGGAAAGTGGAGTTTCTTTGGTGGAGAAGAATTTGGAACAAATTTGAATAGGTCCAAATGCAATTTAGAATTTTGTGCCTTTAGAGTTGGAATGCATATCTAACTTGGGATAGCATCAAGAAGAAAGGTTTCCAAGGGTCTACCATGTGATTCTTTGTGGTAATAATGAGGAAATTGCACCAATCATAAATTTTCTTTTAATACCTCTTTTCTAAGGAAATTTGGAATTTATGGTGAAGGATCTAGAATATATCTATTATCTATGCTACTTCCTAGCCTAATTTTTGGAGTAGTTTAGATCACCCTCCTACCTCTACTTCCTTTATTTTGGCTACCTAGGATATTGGTCCATCATTTATTCTTTGGTAGATTTGGTTGTCCAACATAATTGGTGAATCTTTTAGGAGTTTCATAGTAGAGTCATGCAAGTTTGGCTTAAATCAAAGGGATTTTCAAAGAGACCATTTAGGAAAAATTCAATATGAATGACTCTCTTGCCTCTTCTAATTTACACCCAGTGAAACTCTTGGAGTTGTCTCTCTCATCTTCCTTGTAGAATAGGCCCTAAACTAGGGTTTAGGCTTCTAAGATGGTGATTAGAGCTACAAAATGGCCTCCACCCATGTATGGTTTCTTTAAAATTAATACTAATGGTTCATCTAGGGGCAATATGGGTGTTGTAGGGATTGGTAGTGTTGCTCGAGATAGTGAAGGCTTGATTCAATTTCTCTTTACTTTTATGGGTTTATACTGTAATAATAAAATGGAAGCTTGGGAAATTCTAAAGGCTCTGGAAAGAGATTATGCAATGGGACTGAGAAATTCTATTTGTGAAATTGGAAATATATGATTCTAGTCTCCCTATTAAATACAAGAAATTGCCAAGAGGCCACCTAGAGATTGGTTTTGGTTTCCAAGTAGATTCTTTATTTGGCCACAAAATTTGAATCAATATTTTTTTTATGTTTTTAGAGAATGGAATAGGGTGGAAGATTGCTTAGCTAAATGTACCTTTCAAGGGATGCATTATAGTTGGAATGTCAATTGATTGGGATGATTTGGACCAAGATAAATCTCAATAGCTCCTCTAGCATATTCATTCAATTTATGGAGCAAGAGAGAGATAGAGGGATAGTATTTTCATTCACTTCATTAAAATCAATAAACTTAAACAATTTTCATTAATAAAAAGGTAATTAAGGTGAACTTTCCCATCCACCACATAATTCAATCTCTCTCATCCACTTTTACTCACTTGAAGCCTCTGTTTGTGTGCATTTCATCTCCCTATACAAGTTTAGGAAATCATAGCCCTTCGTTATGATTAATCTCATCCATCTACTTGCATCAATATCATGCCTTCATTATCTTTCCCAACAAGACAATATTCCTAGCCCTCAAATGTAAGATCCAATATCATATATCCACATTCCTCCCCTAAAATATATTAAAACCATCTCTCTTAAGGACATTCTAACATGCCATATGTAGAATTTTAAGTACATGCTACCAAATTAGGAAATCTTTCAAATAACAACTAATGTTCCATATAAAATATCTCACCATCCCATCTTGAGAACATCTAAAGTACCAACTACTTGTGTGGAGTGAGATACGTGTTTGTTTCTTACATTATTTAATGCTTTTTTTCTCAAATAGAGGTGTATGTATATCTAGAATGGAAGTTTTTTTTGTATGTATTTTCCATGCTTTTATGCTATATTTTACCTCTCATATTCTAGCACCCCTAGTTAGACCCTTTTCTCAATCTAATATTTATTTTTACAAGCCACTTTAGTATGTTTTTACAAAGTTTAATACATTCATCGATATTTTATTTAGAAAAGCATTTTCTCCCATCCAAAAATGGTTTCATCTAATATTTATAACTTTTGCTTGATTATCAATGTTCCATTGCCAAATTTTTAATTCTTGTAAAGCTGGAATTTTTTTGCTAATTTAAAGCATTTCTACCCCAACTTTAGTTATTTCATTCAACTTTCAAATTTTCCACTTTCTAGGGTTGTAGGTTCTAACATGGTTTTTGTAGAATCTCTTGGTCAATTCATCATTTACAAGGTTACCCATCCTAAAGGTGGAATTTTTGTGCTAATTTAAAGCATTTCTACCTCAACTTTAGTTATTTCATTCAACTTTCAAATTTTCCACTTTCTAGGCTTGTAGGTTCTAACATGTGGTTTTTGTAGAACCTCTTGGTCAATTCATCATTTACAAGGTTACCCATCCTAAATTTGGCTTTTTCAAGTGTTGTTTGTTATATAATACCACATAGGTACATTTCTTACCTAGGTTTTGAAAGATTCTTTTCCTTCTAATCATACTTTGTATAGGTTTCTAACTAACTAGTTGTTTGCAAGTTCATTTTCTAAATAGGTATTATAGAGTTTCTCTTTTATTTTCTTCTAATACTGGTTGTGCAAGATATTGACATTTCCACTTTACATTATAACAAGTTCAATTTATCTTAGGCATTTTTGTTAGATTGCTAGCATTTGCATGTTCTTAATTATGTTTTGCAAGTTGATTGTTTTACTTTGTGGAGTGACATTTATGCTTAACCTTTGGTGTTTAGTCCAGATCAAGAACATTTCTATTATTCTAACTCTTTATTATTGAGCTCCACATTTTTTATCTTGGTACAAGAGTGTTTCTATTTAATTTCTTGAGCATTTTTTCTTTGTTTTAGTATTTTCAATATTCTTATATTATTTTTTTATTTTATTAGTTATAACCCACTAATCGATGTTCTTTTTTTGTTGTTTTAAATCTATTTCTTGTAGTTTCTCTTATCCAAGCCACAAATATTACAAACTACTAAAAGTGTGGTTTTCAAGGATATCTTGTCAAATTTTGATTTGTTAACATCAATCACACATTTAATTTTTCTTACAAGGAATTAATTTGTGTTTCTTGTCTTTTTTGTTATGTTTGTGAAAGAAAGTTGTGTATGCTCTCCTATTGCACCTTAGTGTGATCTTGATGATCTCAAAATTGAATTTTTCTTATTTCCCTTGTATGTTTGTTTCTTTGTATTCAACTCTTGTATGCACTCTTTTCATGTATTATATCAATCTTGAGGATTAAAAATTGTTGCTCACTAATGTAGCCTAAGGATAGATACATATTCTCTTCTCTTGCATATTTTTGTGATCCTAGGAATAAAAAACATATACTCCTTTTTATTTTCCTTTTTCTAAGGGCCCAGTGACCTTGGTATTGATATCCAAGGACAAAGACAAACCTTGTGTTCCAATAGGATATATAAATTCAAGGGTGGAATTATTGTTCTTATCCAAACAACTATGTTTTAAACATGTTGTGAAGTGAGGTGGTTTCATCATCTAATATCCATATATTAGACTATACCCCTCAAGATTGGAATTGCCATTCTTGGCACATCTCCATAAAGTGTAAAGTGAAGGAAAGGGATTGACATCATCCTCACATGCCCTAGACAATACTCCCTAATTTAATAGACTTGGGCCTCACATACCTTTGGGTATATCAAACTAGCTAGCAAGCCTTGTATAACCTAGCATAGGAAACCTTTAGCCTTTTGTAACTTGCTATGCATTGGTAAGAAGTTAGCCCAAAATGTTACTCACTATGTACATTTTGGTATATTAGTAGGCTCATAAGCCAAAAACTCCCATTTGATTATAATAAGTTTTATCATTTACTCTTTGTGTTAAATCCATATCAAAACCAAACACTTACATAAATATCTTGAGGTCTGTTAGGTCTCAAAAATATAGGTTGTAAATCCTAAGAGGATTATAGGCTCTATGATCAGACTTACAACATTTTTGGGCTAACGAACAGAGTTAACCTATGTGGTTGATGACTCCCTGCACTTCAGGCTCTGCTAAACCTGGGTAGGTGGACCTTGATAACTGAAGTAGATTTAAGCAAGTTGTGTAACTTAGTTGGATTTAAGGATCTACCCATAGTGGCATGAAATGTGGAATAAATGAAAACTTAATATCTACTCCTACTCCTAGTGCTGAAATTTGAAATATGAATGTATGAATAAGATTTTATAAATTTTGTAATGAAATGGGTATGATCAGTGCCTACTTCTATTGGGCTAATGGAGTCAAGAGATGAATGATATGTGACTTACTTACTGGCTATAATTTGAATTGTTTAGCACTTGTGACTATTTATATCTTGTATAAATGTGCAAGAATGTAACTACCAGACTCTTCTTATCAATCCAAATGATTATTTTCAGATTACTATGATTAATTAATAGGAATTTTAATCCTTTTGAAGGAACCAATTAACTAAATCACACAAGGGCAACAAGTGTGCCCTAACAAATCAAATACATGTTTGATTTGAATAACAAGATAGAATCAAATTGGAGATAGTATGATAATTTTATTGATTATAGGGCTCTTCTTATCAATCCAAATGATACTCCTAGATTACTATGACTTATTAAAAGGATTTTTAATTCTTTTGAAGAAACCACTTAATTAAACCACACAAGAATAACAAATGTGCCTTGATAAATTGAGCTTGATAGACTAATTTAAATAATAAGAAAGCACCAAATTGGAGACAACCAAATAATTGTATACTATCAACAAACAATTGACACCAGAATTTAGCCACCCAATTAAAAATTCTCTATTGTATTTACTTCAAAAAATGGTACATTGTATAGCAAAAGTCTTTTATGTTGTAAAACGTATATGTTAATATTGTTGCTACTCTATTGATAATCCTAATCTAATATATTTTTTCAATCTAGCCTTGGTTTCCCTTATATATGTGGGAAGCTACATGCTTCAGGCCTTTACAAAAAGTTGCATTGTTTCTTAACTAAAATGCTAACAATTGTATTAGACATAAACAAGAAAGACTGAGAAGTCCGCAAGTAATTTGTGATGCACCATAATCTATTAATATTCATCAAGTGTACTTGCAATCACTAAAGATCTATTCAAGGTCCATACTCCATGATAAGGCATTAGATAAATGTGAGACTTTGATGACCCTTGCTTCTTACTTTGTTCGAGTGATAAACAAATTAACTTTAGATAGGTGCTTGATATATCATGTTTTAGCATATGTATCGACATTGCTAATGATATCTTTCAAGGCATAGCCAAGAGAAAAACTTGCTCCAATTGTATATGTGCCTTCTCCATCACTCTTTCTTCATTGTTGACTTCATCAAGGGCCACTGGTCAATATTGGGCAATTTCATTCTTCCATACATCTTATTTCTTCATCTCCCCTTCATCATTGAAGAAATTTGGTAAAGCCATACTCAAAGACTAGTTGAAATCACCAAGTTTTTGCATCAGTATGGTGTGGAAATGGTCGTGCATCTTCATCAATTCTTTGAACTCCTGGAACACATGTTCACCAATATCCCCTTTGGCATCTATTTGTTCCTTTATCTCTTTCATCCTATTGTGTAATCTATTATGTTCTTGGTAGGTTGCGAATGTCTTGTTGTGGATAATCCAAACCTTATCAGTTTTTTTAAACATCTTGTCAAATCTTTTTCTTACCAACTTTGAAGCCATTTTGAATTTAGTAGTCTTAAAATTCCTTTCTTAATTCCTCCTATTTTTGCTAAATTATTTCATACTTTCGCTTCTAATACGTGGTTTCAGACATAGCTTCAAGTATCTTTCTTTCACAATTTACCAATAGAGAATAAAGGCTAGAGGAGGAAGGCAACTTATCTCTATAATTAATCACCTCTTGTCTTAATCTCTCATTTTTAGAAGTAAGCCCCTTGTTATCTCTTATTAATTTTTCAATTTGAGCCTTGGTGAATTTATTAACATTGATATTCAATTTAATTGTCTCAATAGGATCTATATCTCCCTCTTGCTACACTAAAAGATGGCTAAATACTTAATTGGGTTTATCAATAAGTACGGGCATCTTCCTTGGTGGGTATATAGCCCAAATCTGTAGAGGAACATTGTATAGATTATACCCTGAGCCAATATAGATTTGGTCACTAGCTTCATCTATCAGCTATAAGGTTTTATTCTCCCTCATGAAACTGTCAAAAACTATAGCCGAACTGATATCCCATCCTGGGAGAAGCATGACCCCAGCCTCTTGTAACAATTGTCATCCTCTTTCAGGGGTGATATTTTTCATTTCCTTGTTAACTTCCTCTTGTAATTCTTCTAGGGCATCAACTTCTTGCTTAGGGCTAATTTCTTCCATTCTTTCTCTTATCATTTTTCCTTTGTATTCATAAATGACTGACTTAAACTCCAGAGTTTGAACAAATGCATCATCTGAAATGAAATCTTGACTTGTATGATGTCTCACATCATCAGAGAGTTTATCTGAGGCTTCAAATGAGACTAGACTCCTTTCTAGTGGTAATTCATATTGTGGGATGGTAGGAGCAGTTATTTGTGTGACCTCATCCTCCTCTTCAATGTCATCTTCAATTGTAATGGGAGTGTTAACTAAGAAGCTAAAATTCAAAGTGGGTTGTGGTGGTGAATGACTTAAAGGCACTATGTTTTCAACTTGTTTCCTAGAACAAGCACCCCTTCTTTTCTCGAAGGCTATGAGAGGTACATCCTTGGTCAATTCTTCTTCATGTAGGATTAATTTCTCAATTCTTTCCATAGGGTCTTGTATTTCATGAAAGGCTTCTGTTTATAGTGGATTATAGCTTTTGCTCCATGCCTCTACCATCATTACCCTGTTATATGCATCCTTTCTTATTGTTTCTTGAGATTCATCACAATTCTTGATTACATTATCTACAAAGAACTCATGCTCATATCTTTTCAACTTCTGTGTCATTTTGGCACTATGAATGAAATGTTCAGGATCAAAAATTTCCCTCTTATTTCCTTATGGAATACCATAATAGTATATCTTGTTGCCAACAAAATCATATCCCTTTTCAAAAACAATAGTAAAATCACCAAAACATAAAGTTGAAGGCATGAGAGATTGCTTGCCATAAATCTTGAGATGCATATAATCCAAATAAGCCAACTACCTCACTATCTCTAAATATGCAATTCTGTCAAGAACTATTCTAGGTAGAAGGAAAGGAATTGCCTCAAACCCATAAACTCTAATCATAGTACAATCCTCATAGGTGTACCAATCTCCCGAGTTGTGGTTTATCTTTCATTTTGGGTTTTTCTTCTTAGGTCTAAGGAATCTTTGAGTCTCAAGGGACAAATTATAATCACAATGTTGACCAAACAATTTGTATAAGGGCTTCACAGAGTGTTCTTCAAGGTACAAGTAATGAGACCTCCCGCATCATCTATCCCAAATTGAAGTCCACATTTGTACTGGCCTTATGTTCTCATCTTCATCCAAGTCCTTAATTCTCGGTTCTTCTCCCAAAGTACCCATGGATTATCCTTCATACGAGATCATGAGCATAAGCAAAGCATATTGTCTGAAATTAATTGCATCACTATTGTTCTTTATGGAAGCAAGTGATGTGTTTATAACCTTCGCCAGGTATTCTGCATAGTCAAAAGGTCAAACATCTTGGTTTTGAACATCTGCAACTAAAATCATAGGGGCTATAGCCATCTCAGTAGGAACATCTATTCCCAATACTTGTCTAGCTGAGTAATATGTATATTGATAATATTCTTCAAGCAAATATACAAAAAAAAGGAGGTTGTTCATTATTGGAGAATCTTCTAAGCTAATCCCCTATGTCTCGGGGTCTATGTAAAGGAATTTCCATCTTTTGTAGCTCGTATCCATGGTGCAAAATTCTTCCAAAAGATCTCTAATTCTTAGTGGCATTTTCATAGATGTATCTAATGGAAAAACCATAGCAATATAATCTTTGGTGATGGGGAGAAAGTGTGACCCATCATGTGAATGAATCGTCCTCGTTTTTGGGTTATACATTTTGGCCAAAACCTTGATTAATTCCACATTGATGAACACATTAGGCATGATGAGCTTTCCTAGATTCATATTCCATGGGTTTGACACAGGCTTATGCCTATACTTCTTTCTATAATGGTATATGAATATGTCATATATCCTTGCTGTGGAGTCCATATATCTCCTAAATTCTTACAGTGTTTATCTTCAAACTTCTCAGTAGAAGGATTTAATTGGGATGTTCATCTAGATTTTGTCCAACATCGGGACATTTTTCAATTAAATCTTGGTTTAGCGGTCTTGTCTCTATTTTTTGTCATTTCACTTTGGGTTTCTGTGGTGTTCCTTCCATGTTTTTAAACCCTAACTCTACTGCAATTCAAAAAAACTTCTATAAAATCTTAGCCGAGTCTTGATACTTAGTTGAATCAATGTCACCTTTTTTGAGCTTCTCACTATCACTTGATCCCACGTCCTCAACTCTCAGCTTCAATTCATTAAGATTCTAAGATCTTATGAGCAATATATATCAAGTTTTGGCACACTTCTATTGACTCTAGTCCATAAATGTTGTCCATACCAACTTGCTAATTGATTGTGGCAATAATTTTAGTTGTCTCTTTGAAAACCACACCAGTCATGTCAACCAGGTGAGAAATATATTTTCACTATGTTGAAGAGACTTTACTTATACTCTCGCCGATATCCTGTTCTCCCTTCGATATGTCAATGTCCCTTCAAAGATCATCTCCCTATTGTTCATTAGAGTTTCAGAGACTTTTATTTATGTCTCCCTGATGTGAGCTTCTCTCTTCAATGTTTCTTGCTTTTATTCTTTGTTTTAGAGTTTTGAAGAGACATGCTATCCCTTCTCTTTGATATCCTATAGTCTCCTCAAAAGAATTCCCTTAGTGTTACTTTGTTGTGTTCTTTATATTTCTTATCTCATTTTTGGAGTGATCTAAGAGACTTTCATCAATGTCCTCTCAATATAATATTGTCTCTTTGAATTTTTATTATCAAATATTTTCGTAGTTTCGAAGAGACTTTTACATTACTCGGCCCGATAATTTGATGTCTCCTTGAAATTGTCACTGCACTAGCCAAGTCTTAGATTTTACAATTGTCTATTATTTATTGCATAATAATCAGTTATGTCTGAGAGATATTTTTCTATTTCCTAAATGCTAAAATAATTTAGCATATTTAAAATATAAGATTTTCTTCGACGTCTTGCATTTATGTTTATCGGAGAGACAAGATATATTTCCCTCTGAAACACTCAAGTGTCTTCAAAATATCCCCTTTTCAGGTTGTTGGAGAGACTTCAGAATATGTCACTTCAAAGTGTGGTGGTCTCCTCAACATTTTGTGTTGGCTTGTTTTAGCGACTTTTCAGAGAGACTACAGTGTAGGTCTCCACAAAATGACTTTGTTTCATTGAAATGTGTTTCTAGCGACGGACTTAAGGGGATGTATGTGTTAAGGCAACGACTATGGGGAAGGTGATTTTTGAATAATATTTTAGTGGAACAAGTTTAGGGAGATTATAATTATGGTAATTTTAAGCTTATTAGGAAAAAATGATGGTTTTGAGGGATGGTGTACATGGTGTAAAATAAAATGGTCATATTGAGGTGGCGAGGACTAGTGAAAAATTGAGGTTAAATTCCGGTTCTAATAGTGGCTTCGATTGGGGATGAATGGTCGTGAGGTCATTGCAAGAATTTAGAGCTACTCCCATGAAGCACCTACAAGAAATTACCTATCACAATAAAGAAGATCAACAAGCGAGGTTGTGCTCAATAACCTGATAATTGTATTGATGCAAATAACCTAGATGAATTTGCAAATGAATGTGCATGCTTATAGAAGTAATGCACAATCAAACCCTACATGTAGATTAATAAGATAGTGACAAGTGTTTTAATCTTATGCAATGAGACAACTTGTCCTAAATTTAGTCTAATCTAATAATAAGAATCAAACTAAAGATTAAATAATCAACTCCTAAGTTTAGCTTAAGTGAACTAAAGTAAAAAGTCTAATAATTAATTGATGATTAATTAATTATCAAATAATGACTTTTTTACTCCAACACCCCGCTTTAAGATCAACTTAGGGAGAAACTAAATAGCTAATAAAGGAAGCTAAATGAATGCAGAATGGGTCCCAGCTACAAGGCCTAATGAGCTAGCCATGTAGATAAATGAAATCTCTCATAATTGGAGAAAAGGAGAAAACTAGATGGGAAAAACTCCTCTCCTAAAGAGAGAAAAAGAAATGACTGTACTAGAGAAAGAAGGATAGGAGGAATCAACGTTACCCCCCAAGGACTGCTTATGTCATGTAAGTACAATAGATGCCCCCCTGATAGGAGAGAAAAATGAGGATATGAATCCCCCCATAAAGAAAAATCTCTCGAGCCAATGATAAACGCCTAAAGACAGAATATGATCCACTACCTACAAAGTAAATTTCTCCCCTTAGGAAGAAAAGGATCCATTGGTGATTAGAGAAGCCAATCCAAAAGAATGGGTGATTCTGGAATCCAAATCCAAATGATGTGTGCCTCTAAAAACTGCTCACATATCCACATGTCAGAAAGTGATGATGTCGATCCAGAATCCTATGAAGACTGATATAGAACAAGCTATAAAGGTGATGAAGATGGTGGGCCAACAACGGTGATGTGGCTATCAACAAAGAGGAGATGAATGTCCTTAAAGTAATCCTCCAGATTTTCAATATAGGACTCTACAAATAAGGATGATATTTTTGTAAGATATGAATCCTAAGTAGCTATGTTTGGAAGATGTATGATGTCTTGTTGCACTGAATCAATAGGGGCCAAATATGTGGCAATTCCAAGCTATTTAGGAAGAATAGGAGATGATGATGTAGTCTCAATCTAAAGAGTAGGAACATGAAGACAAGCCTCTGAACCATCATAACATGCAAGACCTATGATATACTCAAGATCCTCTAAATTATCATCATCAAAGGGTATGGAATGTGCATCTACAAGAGGGATGAGACAATCTATAACAAGATCCTCTAGATATGGAGAGATATGAGGGTCTCCACAGATCTCTCGAAGTCATTTCCAAAGTATGTTGGGACATTCAATGTCTGATACAACATACATAGTGTCAAGATCAACACTAAAACATATAACCCCTACAATATGATCTCTGATGATTCCCCATGCTAATAACCTCCTTGGTGTGTCTAGTGAAGGTCTGATTCCATACAAATAAGGAAAAATATCAAGCCACCTAAGATGGATCAGGATACCATTTTTCCAAGACTCATAGTTATCCTTATCCAAGTTGATCACAAAAGGATGAACAGAAAAACCCATGATACTCACTCAAATGAAAAAAATCAAAGACTAAACACCTCAGTACTGATAAAGCAAATCAAATGATGTCATCTCATGCAAACAAATCCTTTCCAAGTGCCAAGACATCCAAGTAATTGATAGAATTATGAAAACACAAAATACTGAACAAAATGTACCTAGGGTAGATTCTAGAAAAAGTGCATGAATAGATCTGAAGATATCTGAAATACCTTTCCAACTCTGCTTGAATTGAGAAAATCGGAGATACAGGCAAAAAGTTACGAGCTCAAAATCACAAAATGATGATCTGAATTTGATTGAGAATAATAGGAACCAATGGAAAAATATGATGATGAGACCTACATCACTAGAAATTTTGCGGAACCAACTTTCCGATGATATCTCGTTTGCCTAGTTTTGGCATCATATGCCCAAGTTATACCAAAAAGAAAAAAACTACTCCTTGAAGGAAAATCAGGGCCAGGAGGGGGGTTGAGTGGTCATACAGTTGGTGATGTCACACTGACATTAGCACTTTATGAAGTTAAATTTGATGGCCATTCGGCCATCACGGCAAAAAAATGCCATTTGTTGAGAAAAAAAATTCCATTACCTAAAAGGCTAACTCTCGTTGGAATATTTGCGCAAACCCCGACATATTCTTTTAGAATCTAAAAGACTCCCTGCTACTTTTTGTCACTGGATTGGAGGGAAATCTCATCGCTGGAGGGATTTTTTTGCTTCCTGAGATTTTTGCAAGAGTGGCTTGTTTTATGCCGCAGTCAAAGTTTGAGGGGGTGGATTAGTTGCCAACCCAAGTGGGTCCAGCCTGTTGCAAGCGTTGTACCAGGGCATGTGCAGAGCTTTCAATGCCCTGTGCCCCCTATTAATTGCAATTTTTTGATATTTTTGAATTTTTTTTTTTTTGACATTTTCAAAAAAGCGATTTTGGATTTTTTTAAATGCTTTTTTTAAAAAAAAAATTAGCAAAATTTCTAACAAGTTTTTTTGATTTATAGGAAAAATATTTGAAAAAAACTTGAAACTTTTTTTTTGATCTATGGGAATTTTTTTAAAAACCAGGACAATAAACTAGAGAACCCCACATCTATACTAGTGCACCTGCATGCAAATTGAGGCGCCTAGATCTATATGGATCTACGTGCCTCTAAATTTGTTTTTTCCTTTTATTGCAACTGCTCCAAAATTGATGAAACGACAGACGTTCATAAGGTTTTCGGCCATTCTGGACATGATGGTGAGGCCCGTTTTTCTCTAGGATGCACCAAAAAATTACTCAAGGTCAGATCTCTTCAAAAATTGAATAGGGGGCTGTAGATTTGGGCTCTGATACCATGTTGGAATTGACTATTCAATCCACATCTCTCATGAAATACCTGCAAGCAATTACCTATCACAATAGAGAAGATCAACAAGCAAGATTATGCTTAATAACCTGAGAATTGTATTGATGCAAATAACCTGGATGAATTTAGAAATGAATCTGCATGCTTATATAAGCAAAGCACAAGCAAACCCTACATGTGGATTAACAAGATACTGACAAGTGTTTTAATCTCATGCAATGAGACAACTTGCCCTAAATTTAGTCTAATCTAATAATAAGAATCAAACTAAAGATTAAATAATCAACTCCTAAGTTTAGCTTAAATTAACTAAAGTAAAAATCCTCTAATAACTAATTGATGATTAATTAATTATTAGATAATGACTTGTTTACTCCAACAACTTCTTTTAGGAAAAGAAATGCTTCAAGAATTGTCCATGCTCTGGTAATTCTTGACTTTCTCCTATCATGTTTTGTAGATAGTATGAGTCTTCCCCACACTTGTCAGTGATAACAAATGGTCCAAGCCATAAGGCTTCAAATTTCCCATGTTTCCCATGTTTTCTTTTTTCTTGACCCCTAACATTCCACATGAGGACCATACCTCCTATTTGAAACTTCCTTTCTTTTGTTTTCTTATCAAATAAGTATTTCATTTGTGTTACACCCCAATTGTGCAATTAGTATTTACTATTACTATGTAGGGTAAAATGTGAATGTAATGTGAATTCAGTGGATGAATAAATTATGTGTGCACTTTGTTATCACTGCTTAATGAATGAATGCCATCTCATTTAATGTTATATGAAGGAATGCATTTATGTGATTGGATGAATATTATGTTGATATTCTAACTTTGGAGATGTAATGTGTATATTGCATATTTTGTGAACAACTAACTATTGTGTGCATGTGTTAGTGATTGTAGGTATATGTTCAATTCCTCTAGGCAGAGGGGAAGTATCACTCAGGAGAGGTCTTCGCTAGGTAACCAGTAATGTAACCTATCTAAGCTTACACACACCACAATTGAATAATTGAGTCAAGGTTATTAAGTGGGAAATTGGTAAGTCATCCCTAGTATGTATGTATGCTTTAGTAAGAGTACAATTTACTATTGAGTACATTATTGGGTGATGTTTATCTATTTGAGCTTGAGATTTCTTTCCTTGTTACTATGCTTGTATTAATATGTGAAACATACGAGGTATGTGTATGCATACACAGATGCACGACGATGATAGACCATATGCACAAAGGAACATGTACATAAGGGTACATAGGTAGACATACCTATGCACACTCATGCACAAGTTGCTTATGTGAATGGAACTATCTGATGGAACCAACGACATGCATATATATACTTATAGACATATCGCTTGTAGTCTCTTATCAATACCATAGTAATTGTGTATGATTTGGTGTGATAATTGAATGCGTATATATATGTGTGTATAATATACATATATCCATATGTATAAATGTATCCATATACACGTATGTTGGAAAATGGGCATGCCCATACAAATGTATCGATACATGTATACATACACATACATGTACATAGAGGCATATATATATACACACACACACAACCGATATATCAATATAACAATGTGATTGCTATTATGATGTATTCCTTTGTATATGGATTATATATACATGCTTTAATGACATATGATAAATATGGATATATACTAACATATAGATATCTATGTATATGTGTATATATATGTGTGTGTGTGTGTAAGTAAATATATATGTATAAATTATGTATTTATATTTAAATATTATTTGCTTTGATATCGACTATCTAAAGCAATGATTTTAAGCTGATTATAATGCTTCATACATTTGGCTTTGAAGTTGATTATCATGGAAAAATTAGTGGCTGAACTTTGAGATGGTTACGACTATATTTCTTGAGCCACATTTTATGCTCTTGCTGTCAAACGAAAAGAGAGTTTGAATCTACAAAATTTACAACCATTAAAGTTGATAATGAGAATAAGGCAATACCTTATTGAACCATGGACTTGGTCAACAAAATTACCATGATATGTTGCATCAACCAAACAACTATAAATATATGGAAAGATATTGATGACTTTGTCTAAACTGATTTAATGAGTGAATTGATACGCAACATGACTTAGTCAATACTTTAGCTTGATGGCACACTTTTTTTGTTGACTATTTTTGTGAAGGAAGAAACTGTCATCTTTGTGAAAGTATTAAATGCTTGGTGCCACCTTTGAATCATTTAAACTGTAGAATTTTTCTTTGAGTTGCCAGTCAAATTCCATCATGTCGAGATTTGAGATAGTCTCGATTTGTTTTTGTTTAACCTAATCAATCTATTATTGTTTGAGCTAATTAAATGCTTTCTTACTCGCCACCTTTTAGTTGAGTTAGAAGTGTTTTTGTGCATGCAATTTGTTGTCATTATACATGCCTAATCTATAGGCTATATGATCTCCTACTTGCTGTATAAATAGCAACACGAGTTCATTTGTTTGGACACATCATTATTCTTCTTCTATGCATTATTTCTTGTCCAAAAGTATCTACATTTTGTATGCTTTTCTGTCTACAATATTCTCTCAAATAGTGAGGAAGAGCCTTGAGTATTGAGAGGGTTTTATTATCCTTTGAGAAGAATCAATTTCCAACTTGAGAGAGTTAAGAGTTGTGAGACTTTGTTGTAGGATCAATATTGAGATAGTTGTTGTTCTAGAAGTGTTGTGACTGGAGCTAGTCGAATTAGAAAGCTTAAACACAAGCATGAGGATATTCTAATTTTGTTTATTCTATTTTTGAATAATCTATGTCTTGATTGATTAAACTAGTCTTCTTGTTACTTGCACATAAAGGAAAGTAATGTTTTCTTTGAAAGAAAAGTGGAAACTATTTACTTTATTTGTGCATTGTTTGTAAGTACTCCATAATAGGAGAGACTATTTTTCATGGGTATTATTATACTAGACATGAGTAGATATGGGTAAAAGAGTATGTTTATCATAGGTATTGTTATTATACTAGATATGATCAAACATAGACAAGCTTAAGGAACACTCATAACTAGATAATTAATTATGCTAGATGGCTAGTAGGTTATGCCTAGGAATGTTGTCCAGTGAAGGGAGGGAACTTGTACTTTGCTTATTGAGTTGTATTACCTTATGTTGTGTTAAAGAGATAGGTTATCCTGGGGAGTAGCTTGCCCATGGAGAGGGATTTGCTAAGCATAGATATAATGTCCTTAAGTCAAAATGAGCTTGCCATAGTGTAGGTGAATGGTACACCATCGCTCGATTATACTGAGTGAGAACACTTTGGCCAAAGTAGTGTGAATGCCTGAGAATCCATTGTAGAGAGTGTGATGCTGAGACTCCACTATCAATTCACCGTGTCCATTTATATGCATGAGGGCTACCTAGCGTAGGTTATATATCATAGTCATGTAGGACACCACACTAAGCTCAGAATGGTATGTCGTACAGGGTTACCCAACCAATACCTTCGTCGAAGGGAAGGGTCATTTATCAATGATAGATGTGCCAGGGACCACATGTGAGTCTATGGTTGGTAGAAAAGTGCTTGAGTGATGCTTCTCCTCCTTAGCAGGCAAAAGAGGACCAAGGTTTTGAAAGGAATATTCCTAGACCATCTACATCTTATGCTATGAAGCTTGAAGGAGCTATGTATGTAGTTTTGTACTTTCTTGGAAATATTGTACTTTTTGTAATATTGTAAAGGAATGAAAATTCTTATTGTAAGATGTTCAACATCTTTTTTCATATATTTTCAATAAAGAAAGGAAAAAAAATTATTGCAATGGCTTGTTACATAGTTTATTTTACTTGCACAATAAAAACTTAGGAAATTTACTTCAGTGAATGTTTGAAATATTACATGTGGTATCAAAGCTACTAGGTTTTGAGCTCATCATTATTTTTATTCAATGTTATCTAATGTTGTGAATTCTTGTGCCAAGATGGTGCATCTCAGATTAACAATTCAAAAGTCAGTAATTAGAAATGAGTGCTACCTCAACGCTAAGAAGGAAAGAGAAGCCATCAATAGAACCATAGAGGGAACCAACTACGACAATGACATCTAGTTGAGTGACATTGAAACATTTAGTCATGCACTTTCTCAAATCAGTGACCTAAAGAGGAAGTTGAAGATGGAGGCTATGTACAATAATCTACCTTCCATTTCACTAGAAAAGTCTGAGTCATTATCACTTTCTAGGGATATGCCCTCGGAAGGAAATGTCAACCTGACATTCATCTTTAGGGATCTTAGAGTTCTTCCATTGGAAGAAGTAATAGTAATTTTCTCAAGTAACGAGTTTGAGGGATATGTACCTCAAGATCAGCTAGATGTGAAATGGTCTCATGAACAAATTTTTGTGAAAAGGGTAGACTACTTTGTTGATGAACACCATATTGGCATTGAAACTTGTAACTATGTATCAGATGATAAATTTGAAGGCTACTATCCATTTTGGGATAGATATGAACAATTAAGGGATGAACAGAAAGATAGAGATGAGCAACAATCTCAGTCTATAGGATATACTCCATTAAGTTATGCGTCAGAAAGTAAATCTGAAGGATACTCTCCACTTGACTATCTAAATAGTCACTCCATGTAATCAAAGGATATTTAAATCCTTATGAAATGAATACAAATATTTTTTTATCAAAAGCACGTACTGAATCTTATGTGGAATTCTTTATGTGCATATGAATTCCATTTCTAATGTTTTCCATAAGATAGTTGATAAAATAATTTAGTCTAACATGGATAAAACATTTAGGTAAAACACAATCTTGTGAAGATGGTGAGGGCACAACCAATCTTGGTGGTAGCCAAGAAGTTGGGAAACGACCAATAGGAATTGAAGCTAGGCTTGACCAAATTTTGGCAAGGTTAGATAATCTTGAACAATAAAAGACACAAGCTAGGGTTGGGAAAGAGGTTCCCATTAATGAGAATGAAGGTGAAAACTCTTCTCATGGACATGATGAAACCTATGAACATGAAAAAGAAAGATCACCAACACCATCTGAGGAAAGAAATATGAAGCATATGGCTTCCAAAATTTCCAAAGATATGAAGAAGAATGTTCCACCCAAGTTTTAGGGAAGTGCTAGCGGGGATGAAGCTGAGGTGTGGTTTGTTCAAATGGAAAAGTATTTCAAAATCCAAAATTACATTGAGACCATTAAAGCCGCTTGGGGTGCGTACCAAGTAGCTGGAGAAGCTTCAACCTAGTGGATGAACAAAAAGTTGGAACTCAATATCAACTCATGGAAGCTGACATGGGGGGAATTTGTTGAGATTTTACATAAGAGATGGTTGCCCCCAACTATACTATGACCAAAAACACAAATTTCTAGAGTTTGAAGCAAGGAAATATGTCAGTCAACAAATATTGGGAGAAGTTTACCCAACTTCTGTGTTATGTTCCTATATATCATAAGGATGAACACTTCCGCATTAGAAAATTTATAATGGGAATTAACAATCAAATTAGGGGATAAGTGGATATGCATGGTCCTACAACTATGGATCTTGTAAATGAAAAAGCAATTAAGAAGGAGATAAAGCTTAGGGCTATCTCCAACTGACAGGAAAGTAAAGACCATAAAAAAATTGTGGAAATTCCTGATAAGCCAACTCCAAAGAAGGTGGAGGTTGTGAAAAATGTACCTATGCAAGGAGAAAAAGGTAACTGCAATAGTGGAAAAGAGTTGAGAAGGGAGCAAAGTAGGAATGGTTCCAACCGAGGAAATACCAACAATGCTAGTAGAAACGGTAGTGGATCTAGAGAACTTGCAAAGAAGGTACCATTTGTGGGATGTTGTACTTGTGGGGGAGACCATTTTGCTAGAGATTTTCCTAGTAAGCTTTCCAGAAGTTCACTACCCACTCAACATGCCATGTTCCAACAAAGGATACATGCAGCAATGGATGACTGCCAAGCAGAGTATCAGGCAACTCCCATTGAAACTCCAGGTATTTTGTTTGGTTTACCCATTTTAGTTCTCATTGATACTAGTGCAACTAATAATTTCATTTCACCTAGAGTAGCTAAGAAATTATCTAGAAAGGATAGACACATGGAAATTTCTTGGGATGTAGAGTATGCAAACTAGACAAGAGAAAAGGTGGAACAATGTTTGTTTGAGGCTAGGATAGAGCTACCTTGTTTCTCTACTGAAGTAAACCTTTATGTCACACCATTAGGATCATATGGCATTATCTTAGGTATGAATTGGTTCTAGAGACATAGGGCTAAGGTAGATTGTCATGAAAAAAATATGGAATTCCTAGATGATCTTGGTAACTGTGTAAAGTTCCAAGGGATACCTAGAAAGGTGAAGATTCATCAAATCTTGGCAATGCAACTAGTGAGGGCTGAGAAGAAAGGGTGCAAACTCTTTGCCTTTAAGTTATAAGAACTTGGAGAAGATCTAGGTAACCTGGATTCCCAAAGCTTCCAAGAGATGGAAGACAATGAAATAGATGACACTAAAATGTCAGACATGGAATTATATCCTATATTGAGAAACAACTAAGATAATGGAGCTTAAGGAACAATTGGATGAACTGCTATCAAAAGGGTTGATAAGACCTAGTGTTTCACCTTGGGGATCACTGATTATTTTTGTGAAAAAGGATGGTACTTTTTGTTTGTGCATCGACTTTCGTATGCTTGACAAAGCCATAATGAAGAATAAGTATCTGTTGCCACACAATGATGATCTTTTCGATCAAATGAGAGGAGCTTCCATATTATCAAAGTAGATATGAGATCTGGATATCACTAGTTGAGAATTAGAGATGAAGACATCTTTAAGATTGCGTTCAAAATCAAATATGGACACTATGAGTTCACAGTTTTACCCTTTGGGTTAACAAATGCACCTGTTTCATTTATGAATTTGATGAATAGTGTATTTAGAGATTTCCTAGATAAATTTATCTTAGTTTTTCTAGATGACACCCTGATTTATTCCAAGGATGAGGAAAATCATTGTAAACATTTAGAGATAGTTCTACAACATCTAAGAGAATACAAGTTGTATGGTAAACTCTCTAAGTGCACTTTCTTCCAAAAGAGAGTGCATTATCTAGGGCATGTAATCTCGGTGGATGGAATCTCTATAGATCTCGGTAAGATCAAGGAAGTACTTGAGTGGCCTGTACCCAAGAATGTGTTTGAGGTAAGAAGTTTTATGGGTCTAGCAGAGTATTAAAGAAAGTTTGTTTTGAAATTCTCCAAGATTTCTTTTCCAATCACCTCTTTACAAAGAAAAGGGAAGAAATATGAGTGGACTAAGAAGTGTCAAGAATCCTTTGATCTACTTAAAGAGAAGTTGACCACTGCACTGATCTTGAAAGTACCAAATCCTAAGGGTAACTTTACGGTTATCATAGATGCATGTGGAGAAGGTTTAGGATGTGTGTTAATGCAAGATGGGCAAGTGATTGCTTATGAATCTAGAAAGTTGAAACCTTATGAGAAATTTTTTGCATCACATGATTTAGAGTTAGCAGTTGTGGTTCACACATTACAAATGTGGAGGCACTACTTGTTAGGGAAACCCTTTGAATTGAAAACTGACCATAATGGGTTAAAGTAACTTTTCACTCAATCTAATCTAAATGCTAGGTAGAGAATATGGTTGGAGTTAATAGCTAACTATGACTTCAATATCTGTATAAAAGGGAAAGAGAATAGGGTTGTTGATGCCTTGAGTCGAAGACGACATATTGCTTCAATAGTAACCATTCAAACTAACTTTAAGGGACAAGTGTTGCAAAAGTGCAAAGAGGATGAGTACTACTTGCAAGTCAAGTAGACACCCTCTAATAATCCACAAGAATCTAGGTATGAGGGTTTTCATGTTGAACCTAATGGATTACTTAGATATAAAGTTAGGATGTATGTACCTGATGTAGTGGAGTTAATGAATCTAGTATGGAAAGAAGTACATGAAGCATCGTACTCTGGACACCCTGGAGTGACTAAAATGATGGTGAATGTGAAACCATTGTATTTTTGGAAAGGGATAAAAGGAGATGTTGCTAATTTTGTGGCTAGGTGTTTGGAATTTCAAAGGGTGAAAGTGGAGCATCATCATCCTACAGGCTATTATATCCACATGACATACCAAAGAGGAAGTGGCAAGTCATAAGTATGGAATTTGTGCAAGGATTGCCTATGTCAAGGAATAAGCACAATGCCATTCTTGTGGTAGTAGATAAGCTTACCAAAGTCACACATTTTATACCCAAGAATCTAACTAATGGAGCACTTGTCATAGAAAGAAGGTTTGTGTAAGAGGTGTTTAGGTTGCATGGAATTCTTAAGAAAATTATCTCGGATAGGGATGCATGAGTCACTTCTAGATTTTGAAAAACCTTTTTTCTGCACTAGGGACTCAATTGAATATTAGCTCAACATATCATCTAGAAATGGATGGACAAATGGAAAGGGTGAATTAGGTTTTGGAAGACCTAGTACTGAGAATGTATTGCATGGATCAATAGTACGAGTGGGAAGACTACTTACCCTTAGTCGAATTTGATTATAATAATTCTTATCATTCTACAATAAAGATGGCTCCTTTTAAAGCATTGTATGGTCAAAAGTGTTGAAATCCCATAAGTTGGGATAGACTTGAGGATAGAGTGACTCTTGGACCAAAGATGTTGGCTAAAATGGATGAGAAAGTTAAGATTGTGAAGCAAAGGTTGGCTGAAGCTAATGATTGTTAGAAAATTTATGTCGATGCTAAGAGAGTGCCCCAAAAATTTTCCATAGGTGACAAAGTGTTGTTGAGAATGAAATCTCACAAGAGTCCATTAAATTTGGAAAGTCTTCCAAGTTAGCCCTGCATTATTTTGGACCTTTTGAGATTCTAGAGGAAGTGAATCCGGTAGCCTATCAAATAGCATTGCCACCAACTCTTGCCAAAATGCATAATGCCTTCCATGTGTCTTACCTTAAGAGGTATGTACCCGATGATAATCATGTGATTGATTGGACTGCTTTACAGGTATAGGACCCTGAAGTGGTAACACTCGAGCATGTCAAGGTGCTCGGAACACGTAACCTTCACTTGCATAATAGGGAGGTTTTGTAGTGCAAAGTCTAGTGGGATCAATATGCAAAAGAATCAACCACTTGGGAAGATTATTATGAAGTTCAGCAAAAGTTTCCTCATGTTTTAGTGCTTATGAGAATGCTTGAACAATATGTTGATTGTTTTTTTAGTTTCATGTTGCTATATAAAATCATCAAGGATGATGATTCACAAGGGGGGAGTATGTCACACCCCAAATTTTGCAATTATTATTTATTATTACTATGTAGGGTAAAAAGTGAATGTAATGTGAAATAAATGGATGAATAAACTGTGTGTGCACTTTGTTATCACTGCTTAATGAATGAATGCCATCTCATTTAATGTTATATGAAGGAATGAATTT
The DNA here is from genome assembly GCA_007258455.2 of Sequoia sempervirens. Lineage (NCBI taxonomy): Eukaryota > Viridiplantae > Streptophyta > Pinopsida > Cupressales > Cupressaceae > Sequoia > Sequoia sempervirens. The sequence goes on from VDFB02364769.1 coordinate 63,896, forward strand.
ATGTGAATGGATGAATATTATGTTGATATTCTAACTTTGGAGATGTAATATGTATACTGCATATTTTGTGAACAACTGACTATCATGTGCATGTGTTAGTGATTGCAGGTATATGTTTAATTCCTTTAGGTGGAGGGGAAGTATCACTTAGGAAAAGGTCTTGGTCGGGTAACCGGTAATGTAACCTATTTGAGCTTACACACACCACAATTGAATAATTGAGTTAGGGTTATTAAGTTGGAAATTGGTAAGTCATCCCTAGTATGTATGTCTGCTTTAGTAAGAGTCTAGTTTACTATTGAGTACATTATTCGGTTATGTTTATTTGTTTGAGCTTGAGAGTTCTTTCCTTGTTACTATGCTTGTATTGATATGTGAAACATATGAGGTATGTGTATGCGTACACACATGCATGACGATGATAGACATATGCACAAAGAAACGCATACATAAGGGTACATAGGTAGACATACCTATGCACACTCATGCACAAGTTTCTTATGTGCATGGAACTATCCGATGGAACCAACAAAATGCATATGTATACATATAGACATATCGCTTGTAGTCTCTTATCAATACCATAGTAATTGTGTATGCTTTGGTGTGAGAAATGAATGTATATATATATATATGTATATAATATACATATATCCATATGTATAAATGTATCCATATACGTGTATGGTGGAAAACGGACATGCCCATATGAATGTATTGATACATGTATACATACACATACATGTACATAGAGGAATATATATATATATATATATATCTACACAATTGATATATCAATATAACAATGTGATTGCTATTATGATGTATTCCTTTATATATCGATTATATATACATGCTTTATTGACATATGATAGATATGGATATATACTAACATATACATATATATATGTATATATTTATTTATTTATTTGTGTATGTTAATATATATATATATATATATAAGTAAATATATATGTATAAGTTATGTATTTATATTTAAATATTATTTGCTTTGAGATCGACTTTCTAAAGAAATAATTTTCAGCTAATTATAATGCTTCATACATTTGGCTTTGAAGTCGATTATCATGGAAAACTTAGTGGCCAAACTTTGAGACAGTTACAAATGTATTTCTTTAGTTGCATTTATGCTCTTGCTATCAAACAAAAAGAGAGTTTGAATCTACAAAATTTGTAACCATTAAAGTCAATAATGAGAATAATTTGACACCTTATTGAACCATGGAATTGGTCAATAGAATTACCATGATATGTTGCATCAACCAAACAACTGTAAATATATGAAACATATCAATGACTTTGTCTAAATCTATTTAATGAGTGAATTGATGCTCAACATGACTTAGTCGATACATTAGCTTGATGGCACACTTTTTTTATTGACCGTTTCTATGAAGGAAGAAATCATGCCACCTTTGTGAAAGAATTATAATGCTTGGCACCACCTTTGAATCTTTTAAACTGTAGAAGTTTTCTTTGAGTTGCCAATCAAATTCCATCATGTGGAGATTTGAAATAGTCTTTGTTTAATGTCGTTTAAACCAATCGATCTGTTGTTGTTTGAGCTTATTAAATGCTTTCTTACTCACCACCTTTTAGTTGAGTTAGATGTGTTGTTGTGCATGAAATTTGTTGTCATTATACATTCCTAATCTATAGGATGTATGTGTTATGCCTTGCATAACCACCCCATTTTATTCTGGAACAAAACGGGTCCCCCCCCTTTTTCTTTTGTTTTCTTCGCCTTTTGTTGTTGTTTTGGTCTTAGGAGTTATTTTGTTTTCCTCCTAAGTCTTTCTTTTGTTCTTTCTAATTTTGGTTCTGCCTTAGCCGAAGTGGGGTTTCTTTTTGTTAAAATTAAGTGGAATGGTGAAAAATGATATATTTTATATGCTTCTGAGGACTAATGGAGACCTTGTTTTGCAAGATTAAATCATGCACATGATGATATTTCTCAAGGAGCTCAGTTGGAAAGCATCCCCCAATCTAGTTTAGCATAAAAATCCTCAAGAAGAAAGTCGCTAAGACCTTTCAGATGTCTTGCCGACTAGCAGTGTCTTATTCATTCGGGATCCACCGGTCCCCATGACATTTTATTCACCGTAGGTTTTCATATGTCATCCCAACATGCTGAAGTCTTGCCGACCGATTGCACACAAGGTCAGTGTCACTAAAATATTTGCACTCGATGAAGGGTCTTTTCAACCCATGAAGTCTCAGCGAAAGGTTATACCTTCGGCATAAGGTTTGGCTAAAGAGGCGAGGTCTCAGTGATAGAGGTGGCTTCAGGATAAAGTCTCACCGACAAGGTGGACTCTTGCTAAGGTAAAGTGGTATCGGCATAGTGGTTTGAGTTTGGTAGGAGGTCCTGGCGACCGCGTGATGTCTCTCCAAAAGATTTAAGTTCAGCATGATGTTTGGCCAAAGGGGTAAAGTCTTGCCGATTGGGCAGAGTCTAGTTGAAAGATGAAGGCCTTAGAGAGAAGTCCTGTTGACCGAAGAAGGGTCTTGGTGAAAGTTTTGAGCTCAGCAAAAGGTCTCACCGACCAAGCAAAGTCTCCCTGAAATGAAATGAGCTTTCGCCGAAACAAGGTGGCTTCGATGTAATCTCTTGCCAACCCGGTAGGGTCTCGCCGATACAGAATGAGCTCAGGGAGAAGGGAGGAGCTCGACATGATGTCCTACCGACAAGCGATGGTCTCACTGATGGTTTTAAACCTTCAACGTGACTAATGGAACCCATCATGATGTTTGGCCGACCTGATGGTGTCTTTCCAAAAGACAAGGTGGCCTCGGTGTAATGTCTCACCGATGCTTGTTTGTCTCACTGAAGGTTGTGCTTTTGGCATGAGGTTTTGAGCTTGGGGTTATCTCCCGCCAACCCGATGGCGTTTCGCCGAAAGATGAAGGACTCATTATGACCTTCCGCTGACTACTAGGAGTCTTGTCGCTAGCGATGAGCTTGCCGATGGAAAAGGATATTGGTATGACTCTAGGGGCTCGACATGAAGTCTTGCCGACCATCGTGTGTCTAGTCGATAACTACTAGGAGATATGATCGCATCGGGGAGACACGATGAATGTCTCACCGACATGTGATTCGGTGTGAACGACTTTTGACTACCCAAAAATCTTATGTGGCATGTGTTCAACCAATTAGAGAATTAAGGGTGAACCTTGGATAGTTTGACTGATTGACTACCCCTGTGAGGAAGATCAACAGAATGTGTGTGGCATGGATCTACTCTATGAATAAAGCAATGGATCTGTTCGGTATCCAGGGGTACCATCTGTGAAGATCTAGGGGGAAAATCTAATGTTGCTTCCAGAAGAGGTCAACTTACAGAAAGATCTTGAGCACTAGGAAGCCGAGGGGAGAAAAGGGCCACGAGTCTCAGTGATAGCTATGAGGCCTACTGGAAAAAGGTAGATCGGTATTAATGGTGATGCTCCATGGCATTCAAAGCGGCTCTGATGGAAGTTTAAAGGTGGACACGAAGGATGCAATTGAATGCAGCATTAAATTCATTCTAAAAAGATCTGAGGGTTGACCCTCCTATAAGGAGCTGATATTTTGTAAACCCTAAAATAGGGGCCATCGCATTCTTTTTGGTACATTCTGTATATATGGAATTTTTTCCTCTTTGTAAAAGAGGGTTGAGGTTTAGAGGTTTACAGACATAGAGATATAGATTTTGAATAGTAGTAATTTTCTAAGAAGTAAGAGAAAATTAAGAGTAGCAATAGAGTAGGAGTTAGATTCGATAGAAGGCAGTAATGTATCCTTCTGGTTGGTTCTCTTAGAATAGATGGAAATAATTTGAAGACATAGATTTTTTGTACACTGGTGATTGTGCCAGAGTTGTAAATGTTGCTTATCTGTTTCACTAACAGTAGAAGCAACCATATTTAAATCTACTTCATGTTGTGTTCCTGAATGGTATTCATCTTCAGTTAATCATTCGATTTGAGAAGCTTTCAAGGAATAAAATATTATTTTATGTTTTGTTTAAATGGTAAGTTACAATTTGTTGTTGAAGTTAGCACTGTGAATGAATGAAGCTATGTGTTAATCACAAGTTGATTTTGTTCTCCAATTTTAGTTAGTAATTCCTTGAAAGATAACAAGGTTGGTTAAGTTGGATGTATTATCATTCTCTTCGGTTCCAAAGCTTTGATCTATCTTTTTCTGTTTCTTTAAAAACCCCAGTTAAAGTAGGTTTGAATTTATGTTTGATTCTAGAATAATCCAAAAGCTCAACACCAGCAGACCCTTTGAACATTATTGTTCACATCAACCACTGAGTGAAATTAGCACAAACCGATTACAAAGACCTTGGGAGTTAAGATATCCATGTGTTATTCTTTCTCTTTCAGGAGCACATAATAGTGATATTCTGTTTAACTGTTGTTGTGCTCATCCGAACCATCAATAGAGAACTGGCGCTAGAGGGAGGGCCAGCAGAGCAAAAAGGATAATACTAGGTTTTTCTCACTAGAAAGGTCCCAGAGAGTTCTTCGATCAGCTGAAAATCCACCACCTTTGATAGAACTCAAGACCCCAATAAGACATAAGAGTCACAAGACTGGGGCAACCATCATACCACCCTTGTTAGCTCCGCTTACTCTACTAGGATTTTCACCAATACCCCACTGGATTCCTATTAGTCCACCACCGAATCCATCTCAAGTGCCATCATAGTTGGTTCAAACCATCTAATAGCTGGCTCAACCACCACCACCACCAATGGTGTTTTTTCAGAATATTCCCTCTCCATTGGGGACTATTCCTGGGGGCTTTCATGATATGCCTAAGAATCCTAAGAAATTATGTCCCAAATAAATTCATGGTGAATCAAGGAGTGCTGAAGAGCACATACAAGCTTTTAAGGATGCTTGTACCAGAGCTCAGATAGCTCACCATAATGTAGTTT